>SJYC01066090.1:0-18953 GCA_006408675.1 Madoqua kirkii | reverse complement strand
TGATTCCAGCTTGTGCTTCCTCCAGCCCAGCATTTCATATGATGCACTCTGCATATAAGTTAAATAAGCAGAGTGACAATATACAGCCTTGATGTACTCCCTTCCCAATTTGGAACCAGTTGGTTGTTCCATGTCTGATTCTAATGGTTGCTTCTTGACCTGCATACAAGTTTCTCAGGAGGCAGGTAAGGTAGTCTATAAGAAAAGGAAATTCCCAACAGAAATGACCTTTAACAACATAGGAATAAATTCCCTTGAGTATTTGAAAAATTCACAAAGTTTTGCATTTCCAGCAAGAGTTGATGCAATAATCCAGCAATGTCAAAAGGAGCTGGGGTTGCTCCGTCTCTGGGCTCTGTGTCTGCCTCATTTTCCATCTGGCTCCTGATCCAAGATGTCTGTTTCTAGTCAGTCTACATGCAGGACTTCTCTTTCTTCCCTCAAATATAGAACAAAATCTTAAAAAAAATGTTTTGTTTTATATTGGAGTCTAGTTGATTAACAATGTTGTGTTAGTTTCAGATGTACAGCTAAGTGATTCAGTTATACACACACATATACATTCTTTTTTATATTCATTTCCAATATGGTTTATCACAGGATATTAAATATAATTCCCTGTGCTATACAGGAGGTCCTTGTTGGTTATCTGTTTTAAATCTAGTAGTGTATACATAAATAAATTCCCAGTTTATCCCTCCTCCCACCTTTTCCCTTTGGAAACCATAAGTTTTTTTCTAAGTCTTTGAGTCTATTTCTGTTTTGTAAATAAGTCCATTTGTTTTTTTTAGATGCCACATATAAGTCATATCACATGATATTTGTCTTTCTCTGACTTCACTTACTATGATGATCTCTGGGTTCATTTGCTAAAAATGGCATAATTCTTTTTAAAGGCAGTGTAATATTCCATTGTATATATGTGTGTGTGTGTGTGTGTGTGTATGTATGTATGTATTACATCTTCTTTATCCATTCATCTGTCAGTGGACATACAGGTTGCTTGCATGTCTTGGCTATTGTAATTAGTGCTGCAGTGTACATTGGGTTGTGTGTATCATTTTGAATTATGGTTTTCTCAGGAGTGGGATTGCTGGATTATATGGTAGTTCTATATTTAGTTTTTTAAGGAATCTCCATATTGTTCCCCATGATGGTTGTACCAATTTACATTCCCTTTCTCCACTCTCTCCAACATTTATTGTTTGTAGACTTTTTGATGATGGCCATTCTGAATGGTGTACAATTTTGATTTGCATTTTTCTAATAATTAGCAATGTTGAACGTCTTTTCATGTGCCTGTTAGTCATCTGTATATCTTTTTTGGAGAAATGTCTATTTATATCTTCTGACCACTTTTTGATTGGGTTATTTGTTTTTTGATAATCGAGCACATGAGTTGCTAGTAAATTTTGGAGATTCATCCCTTGTCAGTCACATCATTTGAAACATTTTCTCCCATTCTGTAGGTTGTCATTTCATTTTGTTTATGTTTTTCTTTGTTGTGCAAAAGCTTTTGAGTTTAATAAGGTCCCACTTGTTTTAAATTCCATTACACTAGGAGATAGATCAAAAAAGATACTGCTGCAATTTATATCAAAGAGCATTCTGCCTATTTTTTCCCTTAAGTTTTCTAGTACCAGGTATTATATTTAGGTCTTTAATCCATTTTGAGTATATTTTTGTATGTCGTGTTAAAGAATGTTCTACTTTCACTCTTTTACTTGTAGCTGTCTAGTTTTTTCAGCACCATTTATTGAAAAGACTCTTCTCCATTGTATAGTCTTGTCTCCTTGGTTGTAGATTGATTGACATAGATATGTGTGTTTGTCTCTGGGCTTTCTGTCCTGTTCCATTGATCTATGTTTCTGTTTTTGTGCCAGTGCCATACTGTTTTGATGAAGAATCTACTTGCAATGCATGAGATGTGGGTTTTAATCCTGGGTTGGGAAGATCCCCTGGAAATGGAAATGGCAACCCACTCCAGTATTCTTGCCTGGGAAATCCCATGGTCAGAGCAGCCTGGTGGGCTACAGTGGATGGAGTTGCAAAGAGTTGGACATGACTTAGCAACTAAACAACAACAACAGTAAAGTTTTACTATAATCAGGAGCCAGGGAGCCTGATGCCTCCAGCTCCATTTTTCTTTCTCAAGATTGCTTTGTCTATTCAGGGTCTTTTGTGTCTCCACACAAATTTTAATGGTGGCTTAGCTGGTAAGGAATCCACCTGCATTGTGGGAGACCTGAGTTTGATCCCCGGGTTGGGAAGATACCCCAGAGAAGGGAAAGGCTTCCCACTCCAATATTCTGGCCTGGAGAATTCCGTGAACTGTATAGTCCATGGGGTCACAAAGAGTCCAACACGACTGAGCAACTCTCACATTCACTTTTTATGAAAAATGCCATTGGTAATTTGATAGGAATTGCATTGAATCTGTAGATTGCCTTGGGTAGTACAGTCATTTTCACAATATTGACTCTTTCAGTCTAGGAACATGGTATATCTTTCCATCTGTTTGTGTCATCTTTGATTTCTTTTATTAATGTCTTATAATTTTTGGAGTACAGGTCTTTTGCCCCTTAGGCAGGTTTATTCCTAGATATTGTCAAGAAAATTTTCTTAGAAACATGATAGAATTGCAGAGAAGCATGCATATGAATTTGAAGATGTTCATTTTCACCATACATTTATTGATATTAGTGAAACCAGTATGACCTAGCATGTGACATTTTTCTAGTAGTATTTAGCTGCTCAGGGAAAGATATGGAATAAATAGACAGCTCAACCTCTTTACAATAAAAGATTTCATCAGAGGCTCAACAAAACATAAAGAGACAAAGGGTTTTATGGCATTTGTAAGAGCACTATTAAAATGATAGCTTGTTGATTCACGTTGATGTATGGCAAAACCAATACAATATTGTAAAGTAATTAGCCTCCAATTAAAATAAATAAATCTTAAAAAAAAAGATAACCTGTTGATTCCAAGTTGTATAAGAAGGTAAAAAAGAAGGGGATAATGAATGGAAGGAAATTAGAAGGATCAATGGGTTGAAGGTCACATGGAGGATGAAGAATAATCAATGTGATAATAGTTGTTAAACAAAAGCCAAGTGGACAGATGGTGGGATGCATCATTACTGACTGAGTGAAAGTGAAAGTCTCTCAGTCATGTCCAACTCTCTGCAATCCCATGGACTATATAGTCCATGGGGTTCTTTAGGCCAGAATACTGGAGTGGGTAGCCTTTCCCTTCTCCAGGGCATTTCCCAACCCAGGGATCGACCCAGGTCTCCCACACTGTGGGAGGATTCTTTACCAGCTGAGTCACAAGGGGAGTCCACTGATTGAGTAGCAGAACAGTTTTTATGTAACACAGTCTCAACGTCATGAGACTGAGTGGCTGAGGTTGGGGAAAAGTCATTGAGATGAGATCAAGGGCTTAAGATGAGATCAAGATGAGATGAGAGGGCTCAATGGGATGTTTTTAAGTCAGTTAATTAGAGTCAATCAGATTATGGAAATATTTGGGGAAGAAGACACTGACCCAGATGTATTTTTATATTTCATTCAGTTCAGTTCAGTCGCTCAGTCGTGTCCGACTCTTTGCGACCCCATGAATCACAGCACACCAGGCCTCCCTGTCCATCACCTACTCCCAGAGTTCACTCAGACTCACGTCCATCGAGTCAATGATGCCTTTCAGCCATCTCATCCTCTGTCGTCCCCTTCTCCTCCTGCCCCCAATCCCTCCCAGCATCAGAATCTTTCCAGTGAGTCAACTCTTTGTATGAGGTGGCCAAAGTACTGGTATGCTTTAGCATCATTCCTTCCAAAGAAATCCCAGGGCTGATCTCCTTCAGAATGGATTGGTTGGATCTCCTTACAGTTCAAGGGACTTTCAAGAGTCTTCTCCAACACCACAGTTCAGAAGCATCAATTCTTCGGCGCTCAGCCTTCTTCACAGTCCAACTCTCACATCCATACATGACCACAGGAAAAACCATAACCTTGACTAGACGGACCTTAGTCGGCAAAGTAATGTTATGTCAGTTGTACTGCGCAATATTCTGAACAGGAGTGAAATAGAAAAATGTTATAAAATGTCTCAACATTGACAAAGAATCAACTATGTTGGTTAAGTTGTGGAATTCTCATTAGACTCAGGGCCTGACCAGCTTCTGTAACAAATGTGCTGCTACCAGTCTGAGGGGGGTGGTTATGATGTTGAGTGGATTGTGGAGTAAGACAAAACTGAATTTGAATCCTGTTTTCATTAGGTACTTTAACTTACTCCTTTGAGTCTGAATTTTCAATCATCAAAATGGGATTTGCAAGGCCAATTGTATGGAGGAACTGTCAGGATGAAACCAGATAAAAGGTATGACTTATTGATGATAGTGCCTAGAATTTAGCATGTGCTCAAGAAGTTTGAATTCTTCCTCTATGAGGAGACCTATCCAGGGAAATTGCAATATTGAGGGGAAGACTTGTAATCTCCCCCTACCCCCAGATATTGGAAGATAAATGGTTTTCTAAATTATAATTTTGTGCGAAAAAGACAAGCAAATGAATAGTTTGCCAGAGGTGACAAGATGCCTTACTTCCTAAATTTTTTTATAATATGGAAATTTAATTCCATTCTGTGGTGATTACAATTCAGTCTGTGGATATAATTGCACCTAATTGTGATCTTGTTATGAAGAACTTTGTAGAGTGAAATGCAGCTAAACAATGAGGTTGATTACCTGAGGTTTATAGCATTCAGAGAAGTGAAAAAATAGGCCAGAGTCCTTGGCTGAATATTGATTACTAAATGAAAGCCAGGATTTTCTTTGAGATTCAAGAAGTATATATTTTTCCTCAGCTCTAATGAGGCCTGCATAAGGTAGTGGCAATCATAACCATGTAAGGATGGAAGATAGTGTTTTTACTAGAGAAGACTCTTAAGTACAGTTTATTGAGTATCCATCATGTGCCTCATGCTTTCTAAGCACTGACCAATCTTTCAAACACTCTTGGGGTGGGAAATTGATCCCCAATTCCAGACAAGTTGACTGAGTTTGGACAGTTGAAATTACTCACCAAAGGCTATCATTTGACCAATGTTTCTTTAAAGTCCAAGTCTACCCACTATATCATCCTGCCTCCCAGGCAAAACTCTGGGAACATAGGCGTTATGTTTCTATATCTTTCTGAAAGAAAAACAGCAACATTTCTTAGACTGTATTAGTCAAGAGTTTTCCATTGAAATAGAACAAATAGGATGTGCATATGTATGGAAAAAGATTTATTATAAGGAGTTGGCTTATGCAGTTATAAAGGCTAGCAAATCTGCTGAGTGTGCTGGCAAGCTGGACTTCACTTTTCCACTGGTGCAGTTCCAGTCTGCTGGAAGAATCCTTCTTGCTCAGGGATACTGGTATTTTTGTTTTATTCGGTCTTTCAATTGATTGGATGAGGCCTACCTACATTATAGGGGGCCATCTGCCACGCACACTTAACTGATTTAAATGTTAATATCATTAAAAAAGAGCTTCTCCAACTTGATGAATAAAATTAACCCTCCAGAGACATAGATGAGTCTATTTTTTTTAAGTTCATTTCTTCAGGAAGTAGAATTTACCAGGCATTGATATAATTTTCTACCTTGATAGTTAGCAGAGCCCATTTAATGGGCTCATAGAAGATTATAGTAGATTGGATGATGCTGCAACACCTTAAGAATGAGCTATGGTTCATAGATTTATAGAAAATAAAATTCTAATTGCAAAAATTCGGTCTCTGAGATTTAGTCTTCAAAGCTTCCACTCCAGGGGATACCAACAATCCTCTTTGACTAACTTTGTGATCATCATCTTTATCATCATCAGTAATGATGATAACAGTTAACATTTACTGACTGGAGCTTGTGTGGCTGGCACCGGTTTTGAGCATTTTGTGTGTTACCTCATTTGTGTCAGCACTAGGAGGGAGGTGAGGTAGTATTTCTCCTTTTACATCTTTTTTTTAACATGCATGGAAAGAGTTTCCAGAAGTTTGTAAACGGGCTATGGTAATACAGCTAGAAAAGTGTGGATTCAGGATTCAAAAAAGGCAGTTTGCTATGCATAAAGATGACTTGGGGTCATCTTTGGGATCACCTAAGGCTGAGTGCTGAAGACGTTATGCTTCTGAACTGTGGTGTTGGAGAAGACTCTTGAGAGTCCCTTAGACTACAAGGAGATCCAACTAGTCCATTCTGAAGGAGATCAGCCCTGGGATTTCTTTGGAAGGAATGATGCTAAAGCTGAAACTCCAGTACTTTGGCCACCTCATGCAAAGAGTTGACTCATTGGAAAAGACTCTGATGCTGGGAAGGATTGGGGGCAGGAGGAGAAGGGGTGAAATTGCTGGATGGCATCATGGACTCGATGGACGTGAGTCTGAGTGATCTCTGGGAGTTGGTGATGGACAGGGAGGCCTGGTGTGCTGTGATTCATGGGGTCACAGAGTCGGACATGACTGAGAGACTGAACTGAACTGATTGCATATTTGCCTGAAATCTTTCATTATTCATCATAGCATCTGAAATTGTTACTCTTAGAAGAATCAAACCTTTGGAAAATCAAACAACCAACATTCAGTACTAATTGTGGATCTGGTGCCCAAGTAAGGCTTCCCTAGTAGCTCAGCTGATAAGAGCCCACTTGCAATGCTGGAGACCCTGGTTCGATTCCTGGCTCAGGAAGTTCCCCTGGAAAAAGGAATAGACTACCCACTCCAATATTCTTGGGCTCCCATGTAGGTGTAGAGGATAGAAAGAATAGTAAAGAGGACTCCCTACTTCAAAGAGCTTGTAGTTGTTGAGGAGGGGATATTTCCCCTCTACCTGTCTACAGTTATTATGGCTGGACTAATAATAAAATTGACAAAAGACAGATACCAAGTTAATGAACCATTTCAATTCTCTCTGGAGTCTTGAGTGGGTCAGAGCAAAGAACCTGGATAATTTGGTGGACTCTTAGGCAAATGCATTTAGCAGGACACCTATCAGGACTTGATGAGTAAAATAAATAATAATAATAGATATGATTTGGTGAGAGCTCACTAGCCCCCTGAAGTAGGCCATGAGATATCAAGCATGTTAATAGCATTTGACTGTTTCTTGTATTCTAGTAAAATGTGAGCTTCATGAAGATGGGAGACATTCTGCCTTGTCATTTCTGAGTCTCTAGCCTCTGGTAGAGAGCCAGAAACTTCAAGGGTGCTCAATAGGTCTTTGCAAAATAAATGGATGGATGTGACAGTTCACTTATGGTCATTCTCTGCTCTGTCAAAATGTGATAGTCAGAACTGGGTGATTTTTTTTTTTTTTTTTACCTAAGTACAGTGTTCTTGCCTGGAGAATCCCAGGGATGGGGGAGCCTGATGGGCTGCCGTCTATGGGGTCGCACAGAGTCGGACACGACTGAAGTGACTTAGCAGCAGCAGCAGCAGCAGAAAGAATGTAGCCTTTGTTGTCAGTAAGACTTGAATATTATCTCACCATTGTTCTCTTTACATAAAATGTGACCAAAATTACTTTTAAGCCTGATTTCCTTGTCTAATTCTGCTAAGATGGCAGTAGCGGCAGTTCATATTTTTGTAATTTTCCCTAATCACACCCTCACCATCCATAAACAAAGAGCATCTAGGAAACAAAATAAGCAGACCATGAAACTCATAAGGAGCATTTATAATGAAATTATGACAAGGTGTCTTCAAAACCCCAAAGACAAACAGCAGGAATAACCATCAGCCACCACAAAACCTGTGTGGCATCAGTATTTGTGTGGGATGAAGAAGGAAGCAAAGGAGTATCTGATGGACATAGGAACAGTAGAATTCCAAAACAGACAACAAAGATTCACTGAAAAACACTGTAGGCTAATTTGAAAGCATCTACTGAAGCTGGGAGGCTCCAATATAATCTCAGTTCAGTTCAGTCACTCAGTCGTGTCCACCTCTTTGCGACCTCATGAATCGCAGCACGCCAGGCCTCCCTGTCCATCACCATCTCCCAGAGTTCACTCAAAATCACGTCCATCGAGTCCGTGATGCCATCCAGCCATTTCATCCTCTGTCGTCCCCTTATCCTCCTGCCCCCAATCCCTCCCAGCATCAGAGTCTTTTCCAATGAGTCAACTCTCCACATGAGGTGGCCAAAGTACTGGAATTTCAGTTTTAGCATCTTTCCTTCCAAAGAAATCCCAGGGCTGATCTCCTTCAGAATGGACTGGTTGGATCTCCTTGCAGTCCAAGGGACTCTCAAGAGTCTTCTCCAACACCATAGTTCAAAAGTATCAATTCTTCGGTGCTCAGCCTTCTTTACAGTCCAACTCTCACATCCATACATGACCACTGGAAAAACCATAGCCTTGACTAGATGGACCTTCGTTGGCAAAGTAATGTCTCTGCTTTTGAATATGCTATCTAGGTTGGTCATAACTTTCCTTCCAAGGAGTAAGATCGTGCTCCCCAGGCTCGGCCCAGCTTCTGCTGTGAGAAAGTTCCCTGGAGGTTGGCAACCTCTCTTCTCAAGGGTCTCTTCCCGGGACGGGATTCCCTTCCCGGTACGAGGCTCCCTCCCTACTTCCTTTGTCTCTTTTCTCGTCCCTTATATCTATTCCTACCTGGTTTTGAAGCCAAAAGTCTGCTTTGCTGGTTGCCTGATGTCCTCTGCCAGCCTTCAGAAGTTGTTTTGTGGAGTTTATTCCGTGCTGAAGTGTTCCTTTGATGAAGCAGTGAGGGAGAAAGTGTCCTCCCCTTCCTACTCCGCCGCCATCTTTTTCCACTTCAGTATTGGTACTTTGAATGCAAGTTAGCAAGTGCCAGTTTGTCAAGTGCTGATGACAAACTGGTACTTGCCATCTTTTCTGCCAGTTTTTCCTAGAGCACAAAGTGCCTCATTCCTGATCTCCACCATGAAATTCTTTCAGAGGATGCTACAGGTCAACAGCTACAGCAGGTCATGATTTAATCCTTACAGATGTAGATGTTGGTGGTGGTTTAGTCGCTAAGTTGTGTCCAACTCTTGTGACCCCATGGACAGTAGCCTGCCAGGTTCCTCTGTCCATGGGATTCTCCAGTTAAGAATACTGGAGTGGGTTGCCATTCCCTTCTCCAGGGTATCTTCCCAATCCAGAAATCAAACCCAGATCTCTTGCATTGCAGGCAGATTCTTTACCAACTGAGCTACCAGGGAGCTGAGCTACCTGGATAACCTACAATAACCTCTCCATTTCAAGATCCCTCAAGTAATCACAGCTAAGCCCTTTTTACTATGTATGGTAATAGATTATAGGGCTGCAAAGACCAGGACATGGATATCCTGGGAGCAGGAGCAATAGTTAGGGGGTACATTATTCTGCTACCACACCTGAGAAGCCTCTCCTGCCCCAAGAAGGCATAGGGTACCCCTCTCCTGAGATGCTGGGTACCCCTCACCGTGGACGCTGGCCCGCTTCCCTGTTGGCTTGTCTGTCACGTGTATAAGATGGAGTCTTCCTTAAAAGCAAATATGTGTCTTTGCCACTGAGTTCCCAAAATCCAGCACACTGCTGTTCAACATAAATATAATATGATCCACATATGTTATCTTAAATATTTTAGTGGCCACACACACACACACACAAAACCTGGTACAATACATTTAAAGACTATATTTTATCTAACCCAATGTGTTCCAAATGTTATCTTTTCAACAGGTAATCAATATAAAGTTATTAATGAGATATTTTACATTCATTTATTTGGACTACATCTTTGAAGCCCAGTCTGTATTTTTGTACCTACAGCCTATCTCATTTCGGACCAGCCACCATTCAGATGCTCAGCAGTCACCATATGGGGCAGCTCAGCACCATCCCTGGTGTTTAGGAGCACTCGAGGTGCATTTGTCTAATAACTGGGGGAGGGGACTGATGTGTAGCCAACAGGAGGGCTGAATCTTAGAAGTGAGTGCCAGCCTCATGGAGCTACCGTGTTCATGGCTTAAGTTTATTAGATTTTACATTAAAAAAAGAAACAAAATCAAGTGCCTTGTGAGCATAGGTCTTTCGGTTTCTAATTTGGCAGTATGCACACTAGATCAGTTTCCTGGGGTGAGGGAGCAGCCGCTGCAGTAAACATTTACTCAGAGTCCTCTTCCAAGACTCCCAGGAGTGGAAGGTAATTAGCTCTTGAGGCGAAAAACGTATTTTCACCACATTTCCAAAAGCTTGTCTCACTTTCATGTATACCTCCTTCAAAATCTGTCCTCAAACTGTATGTTGAAAGCTGACCCTGCTAACTCTGGCTCCCCAAATCTCTTTGAAGTCACAGAACAGCCTGAAAACAAAGCATTTTCACAGTCCTGGGACAGAAAAATAAACACACCTTCCTCCTGAAGGGAGACCCCAGCCTCTGAACTTCAGAACTTCATCTTCCAGGGGAGGCTGGCTGGTGTCCAGGACTCCATCTCCACCAGAATCCCCCCTGTCCTCTGCTTTGCTCTTTCAAAAAGCCGGATCCCCATAATGCATGCTACATTTCCTCACAGCCAGCACAAGGCAGAATTCTCTGAATTGAGCAATGTGTGGATCCTTGTGATCTAGCAAGATATTAAACTATAATCAGAAGCAAATTGTTGCTCCTCCTGCCAACAGATGGACTATAAACAGAGATAGTCACATAACCACAGCATTCTGCATGGTTCTGTTCTGCTTTGTACATTAAACAAGGCAAAGAACCAGCCACATATTAGGTTGCTAAATGGTGTTGCATGCATGCATGCCATGGACTCTCCTCTCTTGCCCCCAGCTTTACAGAGGGAAAGGGGACAGAGATCTATTGCTAGGGATCATGCAATCCTTAGAACACATGTGTAACCAATTCTCATGAAAGAGTACCACATTTCAATACAATCCATTCACTATCAAAGAGATGAGAAAGGGACACACATCCAAAGATGTTAGAATGTACGCTTTCATACTGTCTAAAATGAAGATAAATCTCAAGGTAAATCAGACACTGCCTAGAACCTGAGGATCAGTTTGTGTTCTATGGAGCAGGACTGGCAGGTTTCCTGGTTTCTGCTAAAACTATCCAGCTACAGGGAAGACCCTGTGATGGAGTGAACATGAAGAGAAAAATCAAGTTGTGGAGGTTCTCTCTGCATCCATGCTGTGAAATAGGTTTCTGTATGTTAAAGTCATAAATTGCAACTTAGTTTATTTGTTTCTTGTTCACCTGCATGGTTCAGTTTCTTCAAGCTTCTTTTGACTCAGTGTGCTTAAAAAAGGAAAAGAAAGTTATTTATTGGAAACATAAAAGGAAAAGGAAAGATAGAAATGGCATCATTGTTTTACACCTCTTCATTCCACTACTCCTGGGCATGAGGGAGAAGGGTCTCATAGATTTGAGCACAATTTCTCTTGCAAATGATATAGGGTGTGTGTGTTCCGTCATGTCTGACTGTGTGACCCCGTGGACTAGCCCACCAGACTCCTCTGTCCATAGGATTTTCCAGGCAAGAATACTGGAATGGGTTGCCATTTCCTCCTTCAGGGCATCTTCCTGTCCCAGGGATAGAACCCATATCTCCTGTGTCTCCTGCATTGACAGGCGGATTGTTTACTACTGAGGCCCTTAGGAAGCTCAAATGATACAGACTACAGCAGTCACATGGGCAAGTGAACATGTGTTCATGTTTCCAATCATAGGGGAAGAGGTTGATCCTAGGACATAACTTTAATAGGGAGCCAAATAAAACAACTGGAGAATCCACAGCACCCCACCTTCTGTAGCTCCAGCCTCTTACTGCCTCACTGTTCCAAGGTTGCCACATCAGGGGAGAGACGTGGGTATATTTATATCTGCACGCAGGGACTTGATTTTTCACTAGCATATTCCATCTTAAGACCCAGACAGAGCTTCCGATTTTCACTCATGGGGTCTTTAAGCTACTTTATGAACTTTAAACAGACCTATGTTTTTCCTTTCTTTCCTGTCTAGCGAGAGTGAGGAATTATTATACACATGCATAGTTTCAAATGCATCTTCTTTAAACGCTAGTTCTCCACATTTGATAATTAAAAATAAAAACTTTGGACACAGATGTACACTAACATGGAAAAATAAAATTGTTAGCCGTTTTTTAAGGGCAGATGGTGGGCAGTGAAGAATAAAATCAAATTGAGGAATTGCTTGAGGCTAGGTCTTGCCTGGAAAATCCCATGGACGGAGAAGCTTGGTAGGCTGCAGTCCATGGGGTCGCTAAGAGTCGGGCACGACTGAGTGACTTCACTTTCACTTTTCACTTTCATGCATTGGAGAAGGAAATGGCAATCCACTCCAGTGTTCTTGTGTGGAGAATCCCAGAGATGGGGGAGCCTGGTGGGCTTCCGTCTCTGGGGTCGCACAGAGTTCGACACGACTGAAGTGACTTAGCAGCAGCAGTAGCAGCAGCATCAGGATATAGTAGATGTTGCAAAGTATTCGTGAGTAATCTATTTTAGGGAAATAGAACCAAGTGGTGTGGGCTAGTTCAGAGTCTAAACTTTTTATGCAACCATGGGAAAGAACAGGACAGAAATTTCATTTAAGTCAAATGAAAAGAATTACTGGAAAGTAGATTTTGGGTACAAGGAAATCAGAAAATTTTCTTGGAAGGTGAGTAGGGACAGATAAACCAACAAAGAAGGTAGAACCTCTGAGTTAGTTTTCCTACTTTCTGTTCTGGCTGTGCATGTCATTGCTGAGTGTAAACAAATAAGTTTTGCAGCTGTGTGCTACAGACCATAAAGGAAGGCTACTAGTTTTTTTATTTTTTTGGCTACTGGAAGCTGACACTTTATTTGTTTAATTTTTTTCCATTATAATCATAAAATAATGAAATAATAGCAATCATAATCGATGGCTGGAATTCCATCTATTTGAAAGCTATACAATTTTGGTAGGCAATTAAATGTTTGGATTGATGATTCTGAGACTGACGTTTCATATATTTTCTCTAAAGTTGGAGGCTTCTGTAACATTGGGACGGCCAAATAAATCTGGTTCATCTATTCAATGGTGTTTATCCTGGGCTTGTTTTACTAACTGCTTGGCTGTGGTATTAGGCTATTATTAATATGATGGCCATATTGAACTTAGGTCAAGTATATGGCTCAGAAACTGAGAGCATTTCTCTTTTACCATGTCCTAATGAGTTAAAAATGGAAAATGGTAAATGCTATAATGAGGTGAATTGGCATGAGAAATGGGGCTAGACGATTCTGGCTATGTTTCTTGGTCACTTAGTCCTGTTTAGGACTGGGCACCAGCAGCTCTTAAGCAAATAGTATTGTTTTTGTATTTTTTTTTTTTTAGTGGTAATACTTGTTTTTCCAGAAAATGAACTTTAGATGCTCAAAATTGGATTACTTATAATTCTGATCTGAGTATCATACATCTACTTACCTCTTTTTATTTCCCTTCCTTTCACTAATCATTCCTGGCCCCAAATTTCATTTCTCCTTATCACAGGCACCCATTGTTTTTCTTTTCTTTTTTAGTCAGGCAATTCAATCTTACCAGTTTGCAGTTCAGTTCAGTCATTCAGTTAAGTCCGACTCTGTGACCCCATGCACTGCAGCATGCCAGGCTTCCCTGTTTTTCACCATCTCCCAGACCTGGCTCAAACTCATGTCCATTGGGTTGGTGATGCCATCCAATCATCTCATCCTCTGTCATCCCCTTTTCCTCCTGCCTTCAGTCTTTCTCAGCATCAGGGTCTTTTCCAATAAATTGGCTGTTCGCATCAGTTAGCCAAAGTATTGGAGCTTCATCTTCAGTATCAGTCCTTCTAATGAATATCAGGGTTGAGTTCCTTTAGGATGGACTGGTTTCCTTGCAGTTTGAGGGACTCTTAAGAGTCTTCTCCAACACCACAGTTCAAAAGCATCACTTTTTCAGTGCTCAGCCTTGTTTATGATCCAGCTCTCACATCCATACATGACCACTGGAAAAACCATAGTTTTGACCAGACAGACCTTTGTCAGCAAAGTCATGTGTCTGCTTTTTAATATACTATCTAGGTTTGTCATAGCTTTTCTTCCACAGAGCAAGCATCTTTTAATTTCATGGGTGCAGTCACCAACTGCAATGATTTTGGAGCACCCCAGAAAGAAAATCTGTCATATGCTTACATTGTTTTCCTATCTATTTTCCATGAAGTGATGGGACTGGATTCCATTATCTTAGTATTTTGAATGTTGAGTTTTAAGCCAACTTTTTCACTCTCCTCTTTCACTTTCATCAAGAGGCTCTTCAGTTCCTCTTCACTTTCTGCTATAAGGGTAGTGTCATCTGCCTATCTGAAGTTATTGATATTTCTCCTGATAATCTTGATTCCAGCATAATGTATAGTATGGTGATTATAGTTAATAATACTGTATTGAATATTTATAAGTTTCTAAAAGGACAATTCTTAAAAATTCCTATCACGAGAATAAGAAAAGTTCTGTAATTATGTGCTGTGAGAGGTGTTAACTGAACTTACTATAGTGATCACTTCTCTATATTAATATAAATATTGAACATTATGTTGTACACCTGAAACTAATATAACATGTCAATTATACCACAACAAAAATAATCTAAACAAGTAAAACAAAAATAAAGAGTCAACACCATATATTCAGAAACTATTAAGATTGAAAATTAAGGAACTAAGCATTCAATTCAAGAAGTCTGCCAAAAAGCAATAAAAGAATCCTCAAAGAAAGCAAGGGATGTAGAAAAGCATGAGATGAAATTTATAGAAATGTTGAAAGGATTGAAGCTGAGTCCAGCTGGGTCTTAAGCCAAATTGAAGTGTGAGGATACATAGTCTAGTAAGCAACTCTTTTGTCTAATAATAATATAAATGGAGATATTTCCTATGATTGATGAGATACTGAACTTCATGATTACAACTGCCAGGCCAGTCCACTGAAGCTTATTCCCCAGGAGACCTTCAGGATGAATTTTAAACTTAGGCACCATGCTGAGTTGAGAGCCTGGAAAACTTGCTTCTTACCCCTCTACTAAGATGCTATTGCTGGAAAAATTTTGTCATTTATCATTATTTCCCATGAGTGTGTTAACCTTCTCTGACAAATTCTTTTAGAAATTTCACCATTCTTTTTTCTCCAAATGAATGTTTGTGCTTCCATGACCAACCATATAGATACAAAGCTAAATTGATGCCCCTGTCTGTCACCAGAATCCAAGAATAAACTTTGGCATTTAGAATTCTTCATTCACAAAGCTATCTTAAATCTACTGCTCTTTAAATAGTAAATATTTGGATTTTGTATTATGATTCAAATTGAGTAGCAATTGCTTTTACAGCTGACAGCATTATCTTAATAAAAAGCATTTGGCTTCCAAAAGTAAAACTTTATTTCAAGATTGAATTTCTCTATAATTTTAGTGACTCAGAATATATCAAACCAGATATTAATGTTCAAGTCAGTTATTACATTTTATAGATAGCCTTTTGTGTTTCTAATACATAATGAATGACTAAATCAACCAAATCAACATACTACATTTATTTACCAAGGCTATGTTTTTACTACTTTTCAGAAATATATTATGTGGCACTGTTGCCTAATATACTCTGAGAATATTGTTTCCCTCTGTGTTTTCTGATATAATCTGGAAAAATAAAAACCAGAAGCAAACATAATTCAGTCATTCTATTTTTGTTGGAAGCAAGGCATTTGTTATTATCCGGTTTGGGGAAAATAAAGGTAGTATCTCAGATTTGGAAAATTTCCCAGACTTAAAAATAATATTTGACAGTGTGGGGAGCAGGGCCAGTGTGGTCCCTTTTGCTTAGGCAGAATAAGCCAGTATATTGAAGTTAGATTTTTCTCTGTATGTAGTCAAACAAATCTCTTTCATGTGTGGCTGTAATTTAGAAATGCTGAAAACCAAGGACGAAGCATTTCATTTTGACAGTAAGCTGTTAGGAACGAACTCTTAAAGAGAATCTATATGCTATTGTGGTTGAGTTCAGCTTTGGAATCAGACATACCTGACTCTAATTCCATCTTTAATTCTTACTAGCTGTCTGACCTTACTTTTCAAATCTCTAAAATGGGAATGATAATAGCAGCTAAATCATTAGCTTATTATAAAAATTAAATGAAACCAAATTTAGGGGGGGCAGTCCTAAGATGGCAGAGGAATAGGATGGGGAGACCATTTTCTTCCGCACAAATTCATCAAAAAAACATTTAAACACTGAGTAAATGCCACAAAACAACTTCTGAATGCTGGCAGAGGACATCAGGCACCCAGAAAAGCAGCCCATTGTCTTCAAAAAAGAGGTAGGAGAAAAATATAAAAGACAAAAAAGACAAAAGAGGTAGGGATGGAGCTCCATCCTGGGAAGGGAGTTTTAAAAAGAGAGGTTTCCAAACACCTGGAAACACTCTCACTGCCAAGTCAGTGGCAAGCCTTGGAAGCACAGAGGGCAACATAACAGGGAGGAAAAATAAATAATTAAAACCCACATATTACAAGCCCAGTGGTAATTCCCCCAGTGGAGAAGCAGCTCAGATGCTTGCACCCACCACTAGCAAGCGGGGGCTGGGCAGGGAGGCGCGGGCTGCATTGCTTAGAGTAAGGATCTGGCCTGAATGCTCCCAGAGTGAACTAACTTGGGCTAGCAAACCAGAAAGTGGGATAGCTACCACGCGAAAAGCTCTAACATAAGACACCGCCAAGAATGGACACAGAACAAAGGGTGGAACAGAATTAGTTGGCTGCAGACCATCCCCACTCCGGTGACAGGCAGCCAGAGGGGGAAGGGTCGGAAGGGGGCAATCACAGCCCCAGAGAGACATTAACTACCAAACTGCAAACAGGCTTCTTTTCTAACTAAGACTTCTTGGGGTTTGGGACAGTCAACATCCCCTGAGAAAATGAGCCAATTGTACACCCGGAAAACTGAGCAGCAGGGATGAGAGAGATGATAAGTCGCAGCGACCATGCTCACCAAACACCTGAGCTACTCGGACCTGGGAAGGGCACAAAATCAGGCCCAAGCGAGTCTGCACCTCTGAGGACTACCTGAGTGCCTGAGCCTCAGTGGCTTAGACCTAAGCGGTGCATGCACCCCAGGGTGAGCCTCAGATGGTTGCCAGTGGAGCAACCTAGACCCTGAGCTGTGTGTGCCATGAGCGGGGGCAGGCTCAGTGTGGCTGAGACACTGCAAGAACACACCAGTGTTATGTGTTTGTAGCGTCCCTCCCTCCCCACAGAGCGACTGAACAAATGAGCCTAAAAAAAGTGTCAACCACTGCCCCCCTTGTGTCAAGGCGGAAATCAGACACTGAAGATACTAGCAAACAGAAGAAGCTAAAACAGAGGGAACCGCCTTGGAAGTGACAGATGCAATAGATTAAAACCCTGTCGTTAGTACCGATTACATAGGAAGGGGCCTATAGATCTTGAGAAATATAAGCCGGACCAAGGAACTACCCAAAAATGAACTGAGCCTACAGTGCCCACAACAACACCAGAGAAAGTCCTAGATATATCTTTACTATTTTTATGATCATTCTTTTTCTTCTTTTTTTTAAACTTTTAAAGTCCTCTATTACTCCTTTAATTTTCATTTTTATAACCTACTATTACTTTTCAAAAAAACCCTATTTTTAAAGCAAACTTCATATATATATTTTTAAAATAATTTTTGTGACTGTGTTTTTCTTCTTCTTCTTTTAATACTGTATTTTTGAAAATCCAACCTCTACTCTAGATTTTTAATCTTTGCTTTTCAGTATTTGTTATCCATTTTGTACCTTTAAAAACCCAATCTTCAGTACCCATTTTTACTTGGGAGTGAGATTACTGGCTTCACTGCTCTCTCCTCCTTTGCACTCTCCTTTTTCTCCACCAGGTCACCTCTGTCTCCCCCCCAAACCTTCTCTTCTCTACCCAACTCTGTGAATCTCTGTGTGTTCCAGACAGTGGAGAACACTTAGAGAACTGATTACTGGCTGGATATGTCTCTCTCCTTTTCATTTCCCTCTTTTATCTTCCTGGCCACCTCTGTCTCCTTCCTCCCTCTTCTCTTCTCTGTATAACACCATGAACATCTGAGTGGTCCAGACTGTGGAGAGCACATAAGGAAATGATTACTGGCTAGCTTGCTGTCTCCTCTTTTGATTCCACCTCATCTCATTGGGTGACCTCTAACTCCCTCCTCCCTCTTCCTTTCTCCATGTAACTCTGTGAACCTCTTTGGGTGTCCCTCACTGTGGAGAAACTTTCCATCTTTAAGTTAGATGTTTTATCAATGGTGCTGTATAGAAAGAGAAGTCTTGAGACTAATGTAAAAATAAGACTAAAAACCAGAAGCAGGAGGCTTAAGCCCAAATCCTGAGAACATTAGAGAACTCCTGACTCCAGGCAACATTAATTGATAGAAATTCATCAAACACCTCCATACCTACACTGAAACCAAGCACCACCTAAGGGCCAACAAGTTCCAGAGCAATATATACCACGCAAATTCTCTAGCAACACAGGAACACAGCCCTGAGCTTCAATATACAGGCTGCCCAAATTTACCCCCAGACCATTGACATCTCATAACTCATTACTGGACACTTCATTGCACTCCAGAGAGAAAAAAATCCAGCTCCACTCACCAGAACACCGACACAAGCTTCCCTAACCAAGAACCCTTGACAAGCCACTGATACAACCCTACCCAGAGTGAGGAAACTCCACAATAAAGAGAACTCCACAAATTGCCACAATACAGGAAGGCCACCCCAGATGCAGCAATATAAACATGATGAAGAGACAGAGGAATACCCAACAGGTAAAGGAAAAGGATAAATGCCTACCAAACCAAACCAAAGAGGAAGAGATAGGGCATCTACCTGAGAAAGAATTCTGAATAA
>SJYC01066088.1:0-12342 GCA_006408675.1 Madoqua kirkii | reverse complement strand
ATTGCAAGCAGACTCCTTACCACCTGAGCCTCCAGGGAAGCTGTCTCTTATACACATCTTAGTATTTTTTTATTTACATGGTCTATCTAACTGTAAGAGAGGTTATAAAGTCTTGCTTACCAGTATGTGTCTGCTTCCTTTTATATACTTTTAATAGTAAAAGATCTTTTATTTTTAATATTTCTTAATTATTTTGTTAGTATATTTCTTTATATAGTATGGAGTTGAATTTTTTACACCTATTTAAAAATATTTTTTCTTTATAGGGAGTTGAAATCTATTTATGTGTAAAACTATGACCTATTTGGTCCTGGTTTGTCATATTGTTTTATATTTCATACATTACATAATTTCATGCTATATGTTATTCATACCAAAAAAGTTTTTCACTAGATGGAATATTTTTGTTTATTTCATGGTATTTAGGAAGGTGTTCATTTCTGTTCTAGTGATTATCACTAACAAATACTTTTATTACATAATACCTTTAGTTATCTCTTTAGATATTTAGATGGTGTCTCTTGGTTTCCTAATATGAGCCATTCTGATGTGAGTTATAAATTAACTTCTCTTCTACCTCTCCTTTGCCCACTGGTCTATTGTTCAGGTTTTATCTTTGTAATTTGAGGTAGATATCTGTTACTTAATTTTTCAGTTTCAAATGATATAGTTTTAGTCTCCTTGTAGACAGCATATTGAAAAGCAGAGACATTACTTTGCCAACAAAGGTCCATCTAGTCAAGGCTATGGTTTTTCCTGTGGTCATGTATCGATGTGAGAGTTGGACTGTGAAGAAAGCTGAGCGCCGAAGAATTGATGATTTTGAAGTGTCCCTTGGACTGTAAGGAGATCAGTCCTGGGTGTTCACTGGAAGGACTGATGCTGAGGCTAAAACTCCAATACTTTGGCCACCTCCTGCGAAGAGCTGACTCATTGGAAAAGACCCTGATGCTGGGAGGTATTGGGGGCAGGAGGAGAAGGGGACAACAGAGGATGAAATGGCTGGATGGCATCACGGACTTGATGGACATGAGTCTGAGTGAACTCCAGGAGTTTGTGATAGACAGGGAGCCCTGGCGTGCTGTGATTCACGGGGTCGCAAAGAGTCAGACATGACTGAGTGACTGAACTGAACTGAACTGAATAACCAGTGGGCAGTGAGAGGCTTTATTCTATTTTATACTTATTGCCTTTCTTAATCTCCCTTTTTTTTTCATTAGTTACATAATGTCTACATGCTCAGAACATGTGACATTTATAGCTTTGTTTCCTTTTTCTCCATTTTTTAACAGAATGGCTTTTAAAAAAATCCATTAATATCACCAACACCACCAGGTAATGGAGAATTATGTGACTCAAGTTTGGAGTGGCAGAAGTAACAGAAAGTGAAAAGGGACAAGCAGGGTAACCAATAAGATACAGAAATGAAACAAAAAATTTACCCCAAAGTTACTTCCACCCCAAAATAAAGAGTGTTCTTGAACAGAAGGCAAGTTTGAGGATTTAAGACAGCAGCAAACCGGGAAAAATTCCCAGAGGTTTCAAGTTACAAATGAATGCAGAATGGAACAAGGCTGGTTTACAATGTGGTATTAGTTTCAGGTGTACAGCAAAGTGATTCATTCATATATGTACTCATTTTTTTAAAGATTCTTTTTTCATATAGCTTATCACAAAATATTGGGTAGTATTCCCTGTGCTATACAGCAGATCCTTATAGGTTATTTATATTATATATAGTAATGAACATGTGTTCATCCTAAGCTCCTGATTTATCAATCCCCTACCCACCCCCATATTTCCCCTTTCATAATCATAAGTTTGTTTTGACGTCTATAAGTCTGCTTCTGTTTTGTAAATAAGTTCACTTGTATCTTTTTTTCATAATTAGATTCTACACATTAGTGATATCATATATTTGTAGGATCTACTTCACTTAATATGATAATCTATGGGTCTATCCTTGTTGCTGCAAACGACATTATTTCATTCTTTTTAATGGCTAAGTAATATTCCATTACATGTACCGCATCTTCTTTATTTGCTCCTCTGATGGTAGACATTTAGGTTGCTTCCATGTCTTGGCTATTGTAAATAGTGCTGCAATGAACATTGGGGTGCATGTGTCCTTTTGGATTATGACTTTCTCTGGATATATGCCCAGGAGGGGGATTGCTAGACCATATGGTTGTTCTATATTTAGTTCTTTAAGGAACCTCCATACTGTTCTGCATAATGACTATACCAGTTTACATTTCCATTAATGGTACAGGAGGGTTCCCTTTTCTCCATACCCTTTCCAGCATTTATTATTTGTAGGCTTTTTGGTTAAAGCCATTCTGACTGGTACAAGATGATACCTCATTATAGTTTTGATTTGCATTTCTCTAATAATGAGTAATGTTGAGCATTTTTTGGTATGCTTTTTAGTCATCTGTATGTCTTCTTTGGAGAAATGTCTGCTTAGATCTGCTGATTTTTTGACTGTTTTTTTTTTTTTTCCATATTGAGCTGTATGAGCTGTTTGTATATCTTGGAGATAAATCCCTTGTCGGTCACTTCATTTGTAAATGTTTTCTCCCATTCTGAGGGTTATCTTTCATTTTGTTTATGGTTTACTTTGCTGTGCAAAAGCTTTTAAGTTAAATTAGGTCCCATTTGTTTGTTTTTGTTTTTATTTCCATTACTCTCGGAAGTGGATGAAAACAGATATTTCTGTGATTTATGTCAGAGATTCTGTGATTTATGTCAGAGAGTGTTCTGCCTATTTTTTCCTCTAAGAGTTTTATAGTATCCAACCTTATATTTGGGATTTTTACCCATTTTGAGTTTATTTGTGTATATGGTCATATAACAATTTTAAACCTGCCAGTCTATCTACTTGTGCATATAATTTTATGTTTTGGGACATGAGCTTGGTAGAGTGTTTTCTGAGAATGCATGCATACTAGTGTGTGACAATGTTTAGCAGTATGATTAATAGCTCAAAATTCCATACAGCAATTCTATCATTCTATTGTCCTCATGTTCCCCACACTACTGCACTCAATGAGAAGTAGGTTTCTATCTTATATCCATAGAATTCTGTACTTTTCATTTCTGACACATCAAATGCTGTGATTATATAGTGTTATGCTATGTTAGATTCCTGGGGCTGCTATAACAAGTTGCCACTATTTGGTGGCAAAAAACAAGAGAAATTTAATCTCTCCTAGTTCTGGAAGACAGAAGTCAAAAAATCAAAAGTTTGATAGGGTGGTACTCTCTGGAGGCTTTGTGGGAGAATCTCTGTCCCTTCTAGTTCCTGGTGGCTGTAGGCATTCTTTTGTATTTCTTGGCCTATGGCTACATCTCTGTAGTCTCTGCCTCCATCCTCACATCTCCCTCTCTGTGTGTCTGTCTGATCTCCCTCTGCCTTTCTTTGTTAAGGATACATGTCTTTACACTTAGGGTGGACTTAGCTCATTCAAGGTAAGTTTCTTCTTTCTATATCTTCCACTTAATCACATCTTTTGCCATAAAATGTAATCTCCACAGGTTCCAGTTATTAGGATGTGAACATACCTTTGCAAGGGCTTCCAAGGTGGTTCAGTGGATAAAGAATCTGCCTGCAGTGAAGGAAACACAGGAGATATGGTTTAGATTCCTGGGTCAGGAAGATCCTCTGGAGGAAGGCATGGCAACCCACTTCAGTATTCTTGCCTGGTGAATCCCACGGACAGAGGAACCTGGTGAGCTGTAGCCTATGGGGGTCACAAATAGCTGGACATGACTGAAGCTACTGATCTTTAGGGCCACCATTTAGCCCATTTCCTGTACCATCCCTCCTACCAAATATCTAGTTCTTTTAGCTCCTAAACTTCATCAAGTCAAGATCATGTCCTTTTCTCTCTTGATAAATTCCTTGTTTCCAGCACTGTACCCAATCTTTTAAACTACTATTAACTTACAGTCAGTAAATTATTGTGGTATAAATAAATAAGTTCATGAATTATGTATAATTGCATCTCTATGTTTACAGTTAGTCTGTAGCCTTAGCCTTGAGCAATCTACTCAATTTATAACTGAATGGGGAAGTGTCTTATGAATTCTAAAGGATCAGGCCAAAACTTGTATTAAGATATGGTATAATGCATGATATAACTCTTTTGAATTGTATTAAGTGTTTTCTAGCATTCCAGAAGCATTTCTTCATTTTACTGTCTGAGAGCTCTATGAATTAGCTTCTTACATGACCTATTAGCAACTATTTGTGAGTCCTGTTGTCATCCATTTTTCTTGTATGTTGAGCTTGGTGGAATTGTATTAAGATAAGCATTGCTTCAGGCCTGAAAGATGGACTATCTTCGTGGCTAGCTCATTTTCCTACTTGTGCTCAGCATTTCTTTAAAAATTAATGTATACCCTGGCTTTCTCCAATGCAATTTTGAAATAACTTCCCCACTTAATTCAAACAAGCAAAACAATAAAAATTTTTTTAGATAATAAAAGTCAAAGTAAAAAGAAGAAGAAATATAGATGTATTAGATACTCAGGATGAGATAATTATTGTAATCATATGCTAGGCACTGTTAGGACTGGTGGTTGAAAAAGAAGAAACACTACTGAATTAACAAGTTAAATAAAAAGTGAAATTCATTAGAGGATGTATAGATTTTCCTGGCTCTGAACTCTATGAGGAGGAATTTAGTGTGTATATTTTGCTTACAATATGTCATTGCTTATTAATTAAATTCATCTCATCCCACTCCCTATGGGGAGAAAAGAAAGTGACATGTCAGCGTCAAGGGGAGGTTGAAGAGCAGGCAGTAGCAGGATACATTAAGATTTTCCCCCCAATTCATTTTGTTTCTAAATAATGTACATTTAAAGAACCAAGGTAATTTTTTTTTTAATATCTATAATCAAGATTGAGGAGTCCTTCAAAATGCTTTGAAATCAATATGCTCATTTTGCTATTAGCAGAAATCAGTAGCCTTAGCACACTTCTACAGCATACATGTATAGTTGCCATGTATCAATAATGAATAAGTCCCTGAAGAAATTAGGACATTTACAGCTAGGTTGTAGCTCTACTTTCCTTCCATATTTTACACAGATCCTCTCAAGCTATGTAATTCTCCATTGTCCCCATTTCTGATCACAAGCCTATCTCAACCTGACATAGTCTTTCCTTTCTCTTTTGTGTGTCAGTGGAGATGTTTCTCCTCTTTCCTAAGATAAATTCCTTCACCTTGTTCACGTCTTTTGATCTGATGAGGAACTTGGTTTTACCGAGCATCGTCTGTTCTCCTTCTTGTAATATCAACTGCTCTATCATCTCTTTTCTTTATGTAAACATTTGTTTAACAATTATATAACTCCTATTGAAATACAGTGGTGATCAAGGCATGCCCAAAGAGTAATATCGCCAAAGAGATGATAGTATAATAGGATGGAGGGTCAAGTAAACAGGCAATTTTAGCACAATATAACAAGTGTTAGGTGTAAAATAAAATATTACAGGCTCTCACTGATCCTTCCTCAGAAGTGGGCTCTAATTCCCTTCTTTGATGTAGGCTGGGCTTAGTGATTTGCTTGACTGACGGAATATAGTAGAAATGACATTCAGGGATTTCAGTCTAAGTCTTAACTTGCAGCAGGACTCCTCAGAACCTTTAATATGTTGAGGTTCTTTGTAAATCTCCAAGAAGTGGAAATCAGTTATTAAATCCCCTTTTCTCCCTTCACTAACTATTCTACTGTATTTCTATATTTGAGTAAAACTTGAGGAGAAAATAGCATTATGAGAGATAATGTCTTTGTTCCTTCTCAGAGAGACAATGTGGCTGAAAAGGAAAAAAATAGGTTCTGGGAATTAGGCTAACCTTGCTCTTCCATTTTAACTACTTGTTTGACATTAAATTGCTTATCTTTTATAAGCCATAGATTTTTCTTAATCAGATCTGAATTATAGATTTTTGAAAATAGATTCCACAGAGCCCCTAGGTCCATGAACCTTTTGAAGTCATTCACTGATCTCCTCTGTTTAGATTCTCTACTAGACTCTCAAAAGGGTCCCTGAACAAAAAGAGGACAAGAACTAATAGACTAGATTATTTCTAAGCATAGCCCAGGTGAATACTGGGTCAGTACCATTTCAAAGAGTTGTATGTGTTAGTTGCTCAGTCATGTCTATAGCCTGACTATAGCCTGCCAGGATCCCCTGTTCATGGGATTCTTCAGGCAAGAATACTGGAATGAGTTTCCATTCCCTCCTCCAAGGGATCTTCCATAGCCAGGGATCAAGCCCAGGTCTCTCATATTGCAGACAGATTCTTTACCATCTGAGCCACCAGGGAAGTCCACCATTTCAAAAAAGAAGTGTTTTTTCAATATTTATCTTATTAGCTGATTTTTAAACCATATACTTTGTTGTTCAGTCACTAAGTTTTGTCCGACTCTTTGTGACCCCATGAACTGCAGCATGCCAGGTTTCCCTGTCCTTCACTATCTCCCAGTGTGCACTCAAATTCATGTCCATTGAGTTGGTGATGCTATCTAACCATCTCATCCTCTGCCACCCTCTTTTCCTTTTGCTTCAATCTTTTCCAGCATCAGGGTCTTTCCCAGCGAGTTGGCTCTTCACATCAGGTGGCCAAAGTATTGGAGCCATATGCTTGCACTCACTTAAATGAATGGTTCAATGGAAAGAACTATTTTATTACTTTTTAAAAGATTAAAAAACTCATTTTCTCCTTCACACTGAAAAACATCCAACAGCTTTAGTATGCTTCATAGAGTAACAGGAAACCCAGAGCTCAGACAACTATGAGTGCAGAATTGATCTTAAATTATCAAATCAGAATTAAGTGTGCATTAAAAATGCTTTGAAAGTGATTCTAGCCTGGAGTTTTTAACTAATTTTGTTTTAGGCATTAAGAAGAAGAGTACTGCAGTGAGTGAGTGAAGAATCTTTCCAACTCAAAAAACACCCACAGAGTGGCAGGAAAGCAAAGGACAAAGTGATTATGAAAACACAGAAGAACTAACTTAAACTGGTTAAATCTCCTATCTTAATTGCATACTAGACAAGAATGGTGTCTTCTTCAGGGACTCAGATTGCTAGCTGGATTTTTTCATCCCGATTAAGTTAATTAGATGGATAGATGTCCCTCCTTCCCTTCATCACACTTTTCTTTCTTATTCTTGTGGCAATCACCCCAACATATATATTTTTACAGATGTTTCTTCTAAACATTTAAAGATAAGCTTTATTAGTTGGGTGGAGAAATAGCTCTATTAAAAATTCAGTTTCTTCATTTCTTAGGAGTTATTTTTGGAGTCTTCTAGTTGCTACTTTTCTGGTATCAAATTGAAAAGCTGGTAGACAGTGTCTGGATATCTATGTTCCAAATGGAGCTATGTATTGGGGTATATGTATTCCTGGCCATTGTTTGTCACTTCTTGCTTTAGGTTTTGCTTCCTCTGCCACCTCCTTCTCCTCCTGCCTTCAATCTTTCCCAGCATCAGGGTTTTTTCCAATGAGTTGGCTTCTCATCAGGTGACCAAAATGTTGGAGTTTCAGCATCAGCATCAGTCCTTCCAATGAATATTCAGGACTGATCTCCTTTAGGATTGACTGGTCTGATCTCTTTGCTGTCCAGGGGACTCTCAAGAGTCTTCTCTAGCCCCACAATTCAAAAGCATCAATTCTTCAGCACTCAGTCTTATGATCCAACTCCCACATCCATACATGACTACTGGAAAAACCATTGCTTTGACTAGACAAACCTTTGTCAGCAAAGTGATATCCTGCTTTTAAACAGCACTGATTCTGCTCATCAGTAGGACAACAAGAAGGAACATGTGGAAATTATGGTTGAAAAATTTCTCACAAGCTCTAAGCAAGCTCTTCCACAAAAAAGAACAGCTCAGGATAATTTTTCAATAGCATTTTTTTTTTTTTGGCCTACTGATGTGTATAAACAATTATGGGAAGAACTGACATTGAGCCTCAACTTATCCCTCTTCTAGAAGCTCATTTCAAGCATCCCACTCTGCCAAGCCTGCTAGTGTTCTCACTTCAGCAGAGAACAGGGAGGCCACAGATTTTTCCTTATGATTTACCCTTTACCTCCTTAGTGCCATCCCTACTCTCCACATTTCATCACTATGAGAAGTCCTCTGCACATACCATCACTGCTTTGGTTGTCCCTCCCTCCCTTCATCACACCTTCCTGGCAAACTCTCCACACTATCTTAGACCAACTCTGAGAAACTGAAATCAATGTCTCTTTTTTCACATAAGGAAACCAGAACTCAGAATTAAGAGATTTAGTCAAGGCACACAGAGTTAATAACAGTAGTAATTTTAAGGATAATAACAAATGCTATGTGTCAAGCATTGAGACAAATACAGTCTCTTTTCATTTTCATAATAAACTCTTTCCCCATGTTGATACATACATAGAGGTTCAGGTTAGGCTGAATAGGCTGCCCAAGGTCACCCTGCTGGTCGCTGAAGCATTCAATCTGACATTCAGTCATCCAATAACTCTTGAGTCTATAATCTCTACAAGCAGTGAACTGAGAACTAAGTCTACAGTGGTGGACAGAACAGATATAGACCTTGCAATAACAGTGACAACATAGTGGGAAATAATGAAGAAGAAAATAGCAGCCCACTCCAGTACGCTTGCCTGTAAAATCCCATGAACAGAGGAGCCTGGTGGGCTGCAGTCCATGGGGTCGCTGAGTCGGACACGACTGACTTCACTTTCACTTTTCACTTTCATGCATTGGAGAAGGCAATGGCACCCCACTCCAATACTCTTGCCTGTAAAATCCCATGAACAGAGGAGCCTGGTGGGCTGCAGTCCATGGGGTCACTAAGAGTAGGACACGACTGAGTGACTTCACTTTCACTTTTCACTTTCACGCATTGGAGAAGGACATGGCAACCCACTCCAGTGTTCTTGCCTGGAGCATCCTAGGGACGGGGGAGCCTGGTGGGCTGCCGTCTATGGGGTCACACAGAGTTGGACACAACTGAAGTGACTTAGCAGCAGCAGCAGCAATGGGAAATATTTATTAAGCTTCTACTAGACTCTGGACATCATTTTATTTTACTCTCACCACAACACTGTGATGTTGATACTGTTAATATAATATCCAGTTTTCAGATGAGAAGTTGAATCTGAAAGAAGGATATTCCTGAGGCCCTACTGCTGATAGATGAACAGATTAGGATGGGTATATAAACCCTGACTTCAAAGTTCACTCTTCTTATCACTATGCTATGGTGGCCATAGATACTAACGATAAACCAACTACTAGACTCTGGACATCATTTTATTTTACTCTCACCACAACACTGTGATGTTGATACTGTTAATATAATATCCAGTTTTCAGATGAGAAGTTGAATCTGAAAGAAGGATATTCCTGAGGCCCTACTGCTGATAGATGAACAGATTAGGATGGGTATATAAACCCTGACTTCAAAGTTCACTCTTCTTATCACTATGCTATGGTGGCCATAGATACTAACGATAAACCACGGGTAAACCCAGGAGAATTTCAGATTCTCTCATAGGAAAGGAAAATCTAGGGCCAGTGGACCTCTTTTTACCCTGCAAACAGCATCAGCTTCTTCTGCCCTGCCAGTCCACCGGGTTTAATGGAACTGTATGTGTTGGCATCAGCCAGGTTGTTCATTCTTATAATTTGCATGATGTCAAGCAAACTCAACTTTTAATGATTTCTGTTGAAATGCTTCAATAATTTCTATTGAATGCTAAAAAAAACCCTGTCAAGTTAAAGAGGAATAAAGCATTTATAAACATTCCAAACATTTGTTTTGTGTTGGCTGGAGTTGGAGTCTCAATAAAAGCTCCAAGTGTGACTAATAATTATAATCTAATTTAGTGCACTGAATTGGAAAGGAGTAATTACTACACAGGACTTTTTGAAGTAAATGATTTATGGTTGACCTACAGTAGATTATTAATTTGGAAAAGAGAGGAATTTTAATGCAAATTAATTGAATTTGGAGTCCTTACTGATTAGGTTGATAGAGTAGTGGAAAATTCCAGGATCTTATGATACTGGCTGAATTCAGACTTGGGATATGGTGTAAACATTGCGTTGGTGTCTGGAACTTGGGTGCAAAGACACAAGCTTCATGCCAGTTGCTGAGCTTTTCTGATCTGGTCAGGGAAGAGCCCTAAAAAAAAACTGACTTTCTTCAGAGAAGAGAGTGTTCCCTCCTCAAGTGTTTTTATGCTCCAAAACAGTTGTGCTCTTTCCAAGTTGTTGTCTCTGGAGCCACCAAGAAGCACCACATGCTGAGTGGTGGCAGTGAGCCAGACAGATGTTATGTTCCAGGTGCTCAACCTTCACAAGGTTGACATTTTGCTTTGGGAATCTGTTCTGTGCATGTAGGATGTTGAGAAGCACTCTTTGCCTCTACTCCTCAGATGCCATTAGCATCCGTCAATTGTTGAGAACCTCAGATGTTTTCCATTGTTGAGTACATCCTATGGGGGTGGGGACAAAACTGCCCCTGGTAAGAACCACTGTGCCAGAAACTTGATGTGCATTTTTACTTTATTCCTTACAATATCCCGAAAGGCCAGATGTATTAGTGTCCACTTCACAGATGAAAACACTGAGGCTTATGGAGGTTATACTTTACCAATCACATAGCTAATACATGTGGAAGCCAGGATTTAAACACAGACCTGTATGGACTTAAAGCCCCTATTTTCATATAAGTGATGTTTTTGAGGTTGAACCACTTCTCATTTTTAATAACTAAACAGGAGTCAGGCAGTTTAGTGATGTGGTCAAAATTACATAACTCACTTATAGCAGAGGTTGGGCTACAACTTGGGCATCCTTAAAAAAGCTGGCCATGGGAAGTGGAAATTCAGCTGATAAATGAAAAGCACATTCATAGTGACTTTGGCTGTTTCTTTCTCTTTTGAATGTTACTCTTTTATTTGTTCAGTTTAGCTTTGAGTATAAAAGGGTCTTTAAACTTGTGTCCATTAACTCTCAAATACATACCGAGAGGTTAAAATTTGTTTCTTTTAATATTGGAAAGAAACAGACCTTTGGATGGTGGCTGCTATATAATTATTTATAAAAGCATTCCAACCCACTCAAATATTTTGCCAGCCTATCCTCACCACCACCCTCACCCCCAACCCAGCAAGTAGAAAGGAAGCCAAACAACCCAGTGAGAATTCTATTCTATTCTTAGCATATTCTGGTACTGCTGATGGGCCAGGGAGTAACTAGCTGGATGACTATAATAAAACAGCAACAGACAGCCCAGATCAGAAATTTGCAATGGCCACTCGAGCCAGCATTATTATTCAAATCCACATGTAACGCAGTGGGGCCTGATCTGAAATTTTTACCTAGTGGGTGCCTAACCACAGAAATCAATGTTTTCTCTATAGAAGATAGGCAAGGGCTTTCAGAATCTGTTAGGCTGAAGAAATCTAATAGAGAGATCTGCATAATTAGTTCTTTGACTAATCTTATTCTTGCCTTGAGGTGAGAGGCAATTTAAGCTGCAAAAACAGTTTTGAACATTTGAACTGCAGGGAAAAAAATGTTCAGGATTTGTAGACTTTTCAAAATTCAGGGCAAGATATTTATTTTTCAAATAGAAGGTCCCTGGAAAATCTTCAGCCTTTTGGAGTATAGGGTTTCCTGGTGATGAGTAGGTTTTCTTCTGGCTCAGAGATGCTGCTGGGTTCTGATATATGTGTGCTCATGGATTATCTGAGGCTATGGAGCCAACCACAAATGTTGTCAGGGACTAAGATAGGACCACAGTGGAGAAATCAGTGGAGCAGAGTGAGAATTAGCAGGCAAATAATACCTACTTAGAGATGATAGATGATATAAAGGAAATTATTCCAAGATTTAAAGACAGAGCATAGTATAGTACATTTTTTAGGTTTTTGGGTTGACTGTGCTGGAAGGAACCACTGTAGACATAGAATATAGAGTTTGAAAGCTTATCTCTGGCATCAGATTGTCTGCTTTCCAATTTCAGCTCTCCCACTCATTGGCTGTGTGACCTGGGATGAGCTGTTTAATTTTCCTTGTCTTTGTTGATCCTTTGTTGTTGTTGTTGATCCCTTCATAGAACAAATTTAGAGTAAGAGCAACCCCATGGTGTTGTTCATAAGGGTTAACCAAGACAATCCCAATCAAGATTTAGATCTGGGTATTGGAGAGGTCTGACAGAATGTGGTCCACTGGAGAAAAGAATGGCAAACCGCTTCAGTATTCTTGCCTTGAGAATCCCATGAACAGTATGAAAAGGCAAAATAATAGGAT
>SJYC01066080.1:0-30977 GCA_006408675.1 Madoqua kirkii | reverse complement strand
GGGGGGATTCATGGGGATGTACGGCAAAAGCCACCACAACACTGTAAAGTAATTATCCCCCAGTTAAAGGTAAAGAAACTGCCGATGCAGGAGACATGAGAGATGTGGGTTTGATCCCTGGGTTGGGAAGATCTTCTGGGGGAGTAAATGGCAACCCATTCCAGTACTCCTGGGCCTCCCTGGAGGCTCAGACGGTAAAGAATCTGCCTGCAATGCAGGCGACCTGGGTTCGAGCTCCGCTTTGGGAAGATCTCCTGGAGAAGTAAACGGCTACCCATTCCAGTAATCTTGCCTGGAGAATTCCATGGACAGAGGCGCCTGGCTGGCTAGAGCCCATGGGATCGCAGAGAGTCAGACACGACTGAAGCGACTAAGCGCAGGCATAGCAGAGCACTGAATGCCTTGCTTGAGACCCGGCTTTCCTTAACGACAGTAGCCCCTTGCTGTCCAGACTTCCACCGCTTGTTACAAACTTCTCTCCCCCCACCCGCCTCCTCAGGACAGTTCTCCCAGGATCACTTGAGATGCTGTCTCCCAGGCTTAAAGTCCTAAAAATTCCCACCAAATAAAATGTAACTCTCACCTTCAGGGTTGTGACTGTTTTTGCTGACACCTGACCCTGTGCTCAGTGCCACGGGGACTGCGGTGCCCACTGGCTCCTTGGTGCCCCTCGGGGTCCAGGTGGGCTCTCCTCCTGGCTGCCTTCACTGCTCTTAAGGGACGATCCTGACATTTTTATTCAAGCAGTTTCTACTTGACCTTTCCGGGCCCCTAGTCCGGAACCCAGGAGGATGAGGAAAGAGGCCCAGGGAAACAGGAGTGGCCGGTTTGTTAAGTTTTGCTTAAGTTGGAAAAAAAATAAAGTTGCTCTATGGTCTGAATAAACCCTCTGGTAGTGAAAGGCCAGATCGAATTAATTCAGCTCTCAAGGACAGGGCGGCCTGGGTTCAATCCCCGGGTTGGGAAGATCGGCTGGAGAAGGGAAAGGCTACCCACTCCAGTGTTCTTGGGCTTCCCTGCTAGCTCAGCTGGTAAAGAATGTGCCCGCAATGCGGGAGACCTGGGTTCAATCCCCGGGTTGGGAAGATCCCCTGGAGAAGGGGGAAAATTCCCGGGCTGAATAGTCCAGGGGTCGCAGAGAGTCGGCCACGCCTGAGTGACTTCCACTGTGAAGAACAGCCGCATGGCCCAGGGTGCCGGGGAGTCCGGTGCGGGTGCCGGGGAGCCACCCCCGGACGCGGCTCGGCCCGCAGGGGACGCGGCTCCCGCCATCCAGGGACCACTGCTCGACCAGGACACAGTGCAGCCCGACCTCCCGCAGACCCAGCACCTGCCGCGGTTTCCGCCCGAGGGAGACCCGACCGCAGCAGAGTCAGCCGCCCCCTCGCGCGGGAGTCTCCGCGCGAGGCCCCGCCGAGCCCCTCCGGCAGCCTGGCTCCCCTCTCCCCGCCGGCTTCCGCGCCGCACCTCCAGGGCCCAGCAGGACCGCGCGGACGAGGGCCCAGCCGAGCTCGGGCCCCAGCACGTGCGCGCACACCTGCGGCCTTCACCGGGGAGAAAAGGGGCCACCCCAGGCTCTCCCGGCCTCGCTGAACTTTGTACGCACAGAGAAAGGCCACAAGGACAAGGGCCGTCCCTGTTGGCCGGTCTCTGGGACCCGTCCCCACAGGGTCTGCGGGACACAAGGGGGATCAGAACTGTCCTCTTGTAAAATAGATCCCTGGGACTGGAGAGACTTCTAAATTACTAAACTTCTAGAGAGCTCTCATTCTGTTATTCTACCTTTTAAAATTGGTATGCAAAGGCTCCCAAAAGCTTCAGAACAGCTTCACTGAAGGACGCTGCAGAGGGTAGCAACAGGTCAGGGGTGTGAAAGTGCCTACCGCAAACAAACCGAAGCCTGAGACGGACCTCGCCTCTGCTCCCTCCACGCTCCTGTACTGAGTGCCTGTTTTGGTCTGCCCTCTGAATGGCCTTCCATCCGGAAGAAACTATTCAGTGCTCACCTTTAGAAACGGGACCACCTGAGGCTGGAGGCGAGCTTCTTCACAGCAAAGTTGGAACTGAGGGCTGTAGGTAAAGAATTTCTTAAACCCACGTAGGATCAAGCTGCTTTTAGAAAACGCAGAGGAACCAGAGATCAAATTGCCAGCATCTGCTGGATCATGGAAAAAGCAAGAGAGTTCCAGAAAAACATCTATTTCTGCTTTATTGACTATGCCAAAGCCTTTGACTGTGTGGACAACAATAAACTGTGGAAAATTCTGAAAGAGATAGGAATACCAGACTACCTGACTTGCCTCTTGAGAAATCTGTATGCACAGCAGGAAGCAACAGTTAGAACTGGACATGGAACAACAGACTGGTTCCAAATAGGAAAAGGAGTATGTCAAGGCTGTATATTGTCACTCTGCTTATTTAACTTATATGCAGAGCACATCATGCGAAATGCTGGACTGGAAGAAACACAATCTGGAATCAAGATTGCCAGGAGAAATATCAATCACCTCAGATATGCAGATGACATCACCCTTATGGCAGAAAGTGAAGAACAAAAAAGCCTCTTGATGAAAAAGAGGAGAGTGAAAAAGTTGGCTTCAAGCTCAACATTCAGAAAACTAAGATCATGGCATCTGGTCCCATCACTTCATGGCAAATAGATGGGGAAATAGTGTAAACAGTGTCAGACTTTTTTTGGGCTCCAAAATCACAGCAGATGGTGATTGCAGCCATGAAATTAAAAGACTACCTGACTTGCCTCTTGAGAAATCTGTATGCACAGCAGGAAGCAACAGTTAGAACTGGACATGGAACAACAGACTGGTTCCAAATAGGAAAAGGAGTATGTCAAGGCTGTATATTGTCACTCTGCTTATTTAACTTATATGCAGAGCACATCATGCGAAATGCTGGACTGGAAGAAACACAATCTGGAATCAAGATTGCCAGGAGAAATATCAATCACCTCAGATATGCAGATGACATCACCCTTATGGCAGAAAGTGAAGAACAAAAAAGCCTCTTGATGAAAAAGAGGAGAGTGAAAAAGTTGGCTTCAAGCTCAACATTCAGAAAACTAAGATCATGGCATCTGGTCCCATCACTTCATGGCAAATAGATGGGGAAATAGTGTAAACAGTGTCAGACTTTTTTTGGGCTCCAAAATCACAGCAGATGGTGACTGCAGCCATGAAATTAAAAGACATTTACTCCTTGGAAGAAAAGTTATGATCAACCTAGATAGCATATTCAAAAGCAGAGACATTACTTTGCTGAGTAAGGTCTGTCTAGTCGAGGCTATGGTTTTTCCTGTGGTCATGTATGGATGTGAGAGTTGGACTGTGAAGAAAGCTGAGCGCCAAACAATCGATGCTTTTGAACTGTGGTGTTGGAGAAGACTCTTGAGAGTCCCTTGGACTGCAAGGAGATCCAATCAGTCCATTCTGAAGGAGATCAGCCTGCTGGAGTCCAGCTCCAGCAGCCAGGGACTCAACCTGAAGGGGTGGGCAGTGTCATCGAGAGAAACTGAGGCAGCCTCTCAGTGTTTCTGGACTGCCTGTTCATTTCAAACTTATGATTCTCTTTTATACTTTTACAAAAGCATTAGGTCAGAGGTTTGACATTTTTAGTTCCCATTGACCCAGATTTATTTTTCTCCAAAAATCACTGTTGCCCCTCAAAAGGAGATCCTTCCTCAGCGATTCTCTTACCTACTTCTCATACGTCCTTGTGAATACCCTGTAACTCATGCTAATGTCTGGGCTGCACACCACATTCCTCAGTTTATTTCTTATCTTTCTAAGCCCCGTTTGCCCCTAGTATCCTAAGCTCACTGTTTCTTAGAAAGGGCCCCTAGCTATCTCTAAGGTCTCTAATTTCTATGAGCTATAGTAGAATATGCTAACATTACAGCAATCCTTAAGACCTCAGCTTCTGACTGTTTTAATTACTCCTGAGCCCTAAACTCAGCAAACGCCTTTGCTGTGAAGACTTTCCTCACCAATAGGCTTCAGGCAGCAATCCCTCCCATGGCCTTAGGCTGCGGCCTCTGCGCTCACCCTGGAACACTCTTTTGTAAAAGTCCTTGAACAAATGTCAGTGATTAGCTTTATGAATTATTCTCTGGGCGCAGCTGCAGAAGGCTTTGTGTCTTCTCATGCTTCTCTCAAAAACAATAAGCACCTTAATATTCCTTTTCAGTCAACTCAGTCAAGGAGAGGAAAAGACAAGTCAGAATTACAAGGCCTAACTCCTTCATTCCAGGACCGTGCCTGCAGAATGAGGAGAGGGGTCTGGGGCCGTGCCTCTATTTTGTCAGTAATGCCTAACGTGGCTTCTGACAGCACCCGCCCCCTTTCTTAAATTTCTCGGTGGCTTTCCATAGCACTCTGGGTAAAAAATCTAAACTTCTTAGATAAGTCTTCTGATGATACAGACCTTGTCTACCTCTTTTTGCTTCTCCTGGCCTGAAAGCCAAATGGAATTATCTACATTTCTTAAGCCCACTCTAGCCCCTGTTCTTTTCTTGAACTGCTATTTACCGAAGGTATGTATGTTATTGTCACCTTTTTTGGGAGTATTGCATGAATCCTCTCTCTCACCTTATTTATGTTAGTCATCCTCTAGTTTACTCCCACAGGCACTTAGGTGCAATCATCCTCTAGTGCTCCATTTTGTGCGCCAAATCTGTGAACCTTGTGGGATGGGCAGCCCGACCCATTTATCTCTGTCCCTCAGCAGCACTCAGTAAGATGGTGGGACAGATGGAGTGGTGAGTCTGCACCTTCAGCCAGCTCGCTTGGAAGGACCTCCCCAAATGGACTGTGTGGATTCCATGACTCAGATCCAAGGGATTGCTGCTGACACTTGCTGTGGCAGATCCCAGGCTGTAACTGTAAACCGTGCGGCCTCTGCACAGACCAGTGGCCAGGAAGTTATCACCACTCAGCCCTGGAAGGAGAAGACACAGAGGGCAGGCCCGCTGAGAGGAAACCTAGAAGGCCAGGAAGCTCACTTCACCCTCTAACTCTTGAGTTACATACCCGAACAGCAAGTTATAACATTTAACTTCTCATTCAGTTATAACTGGCACTCAGGTATGTGTGCAATTGCCCGTTATTGTCCAAATCCACAGACACTGTCTGAGCATGAGGGTTCTGGTTAATTCAGGGGAATGCTTGACAGCTAACAAGGGGGGATGAAAATGTCCTTTTAGTCTAAATTGAATTCAGTGTGTCCTTTACCACAATTAAATCTTCATAAAGGAGTAGAGCTACTGTGGTAGTGAACTAGATGTGCATGACTGAGATAACACAGCATCAGTTTTGAAGTTCATTCTGCGGCGGAGGAGAATATAAAGATGATTTATTTACGTAGTTGCTCAGAGTATATTATTATTTTGTTGCTAAAACTCTTGGCCATGCTTCCATGACTAGTGCAAGGCTGGCTGTTTCTGTGTTCCCTCTTTGCCCTCTCCCTGTCCTAGTCCAGGACAAGCCACACTGCACAGCCAGTTGCTGGGACAATAGTAGAATTTTTCTTATTTTTCCTTGAAGCTCTAGCCCTGATTCCTTCAGTGTATTCTGATTTGATGGACAGGGAGGCCTGGTGTGCTGCAATTCATGGGGTCGCAAAGAGTTGGACACGGCTCAGCAACTGAACTGAACTGAGGATCCTCTCGGGTTTTTGTAAGTAGATCACCAAAATCAAAGGCCACTGGTCTGACCGAACTAAACATAGCTGACATTCAGAGCCTGGGAGGAGTTTTTTTTTTTTTTGCCTTCTCCACTAAGCTAGATGAGGGAAAGTGAAACAGTCCAACACCACTTGGACAGCAAGATAAAAATAGTCCATCCTGAAGGAAATCAGCCCTGAATATTCATTGGAAGGACTGATGCTGAAGCTGAAGTTCCAATACTTTGACCAGCTGATGTGAAGAACCAGCTTATTGGGAAAAAAACAGATGCTGGGAAAGCCTGCAGGCAAAAGAAGGGGGTGGCAGAGGATGAGATGGTTGGATGGCATCACTGACTCAATGGACAGAAGTTTGAGAAACTCAGGGAGACAGTGAAGGATAGGGAAGCCTGGAGTGCTGCAGCCCATGGGGTCGCAAGGGGTCGGCCACGACTAAGCGAATGAATGATAAAACGTTCCTGCAGGTGGACGGGTGCGTCAGCGCTCTGGTGTCATTTCCCCTGAAGTGGCCACCCCTTTCTCCAGTGACTTAAAAGAGCTGTCCTTATTTCACAAACCCAGTCTTTACAGACTGAGATGAGGCTCCAGAAAAACTCAAAGTCCATCAACCTTTTTATCACTCCTCAGACTTCCCTTAGCTTGAGGCTTAAATGTATATTATATATTAATATTGTGGCTTTCAGGGAACAGAAGTTACTCCTAGAACTTGCCTTTTTCCTCTTCTGCTTCTGATATGTAAATGGCCCACTGGGCCTTCTCCAGAAACACGTATCTGGACCACCTTTTGAAATTGCAAATTTCAAGAAAGTAATTCTTCTCAAAAGAGAGAAACAAAAGTGGGATAGGTAACTTGAAACTTGATTTGTCAAGGAGGAGACAACTCTTGTGTCCTCTAAGTATTAGTGAAAAGACTTTCACCATCTAAACAGGGGACCTTTATCTGTTCTATCGTCAGAAACCCAATTTGAATCCAACTTTTTTTTCTTTTAGCTACACCATGAGGCTTGCAGGACCTCAGCTCCCAGACCAGGGACTGAACCCAGGCCTCAGCAGGGAGAGCCTGGAATCCTAACCACTAGGCCGCCAGGGAAACCAACCTCTTTTGCAACCAATGGGTTTTATATTACTGTACCTGATTCATGGATGAAATTTGGGGATGGGAAGTGATGCCGAAACTCAGTCTCTCTGAACCAGCACTGAACTGAATCTTGGAGACAAGAGTTCTAAGTGAAGCAGGAAGGTTTTATTGCTTTGCTGAGCAGAGAGGGCCACTACCAGGTAATGCCCTGAAAACTATGACGGGTGGGGGCGGGGGGGGCGTCATGAGGCAACCTGGAGTCAAGGGGACACAGGAAGGGTGTGTGTCCAGGAGCCCCACGGGGTCCTGCTTGGTTTCAAAACCACAGAATCTCTGCTGGCAGGAATCCATGTGTATGTGTGTACTGTAGGTATGTGGTCCTGCCAAAATTAATTGGTAAAAGAGCTCTAATTGGCTAATACTCAAATGAATTTCAGGATCACGTAATCCGGGACTTATTTTTATTCTTGGCTGTTCTGGGTCTTTGTTGCCTCATGTGGGTTTTCTCCAGTTGTAGTCATTGTGGTGTGCACGTTTCTCATCACACTGGCGGTGATTTAGCCGCTCAGTCATGTCCGACTCTTTGCGACTCCATAAATTGCAGCACGCCAGGCCTCCCTGTCCATCACCAACTCCTTGAGTTCACCCAAACTCATGTCCATTGAGTCCGTGATCCCATCCAGCCATCTCATCCTCGGTCGTCTCCTTCTCCTCCTGCCCCCAATCCCTCCCAGCATCAGAGTCTTTTCCAATGAGTCAACTCTTTGAATGAGGTGGCCAAAGTACTGGAGTTTCAGCTGTAGCATCATTCCTTCCAAGAACACCCAGGATTGATCTCCTTTAGAATGGACTGGTTGGATCTGTCCTTGCAGTCCAAGGGACTCTCAAGAGTCTTCTCCAACACAGTTCAAAAAGCATCAATTCTTTGGCACTCAGCTTTCTTCACAGTCCAACTCTCACATCCATACATGACCACTGGAAAAACCATAGCCTTGACTAGATGGACCTTTGTTGGTAAAGTAATGTCTCTGCTTTTGAATATGCTGTCTAGGTTGGTCATAACTTTCCTTCCAAGGAGTAAGTGTCTTTTAATTTCATGGCTGCAATCACCATCTGCAGTGATTTTGGAGCCCCCCCAAAATAAAGTCTGACACTGTTTCCACTGTTTCCCCATCTATTTCCCATGAAGTGATGGGACCAGATGCCATGATCTTAAGTTTTCTGAATGTTGAGCTTTAAGCCAACTTTTTCCACTCTCCTCTTTCACTTTCATCAAGAGGCTTTTTAGTTCCTCTTCACTTTCTGCCATAAGGGTGGTGTCATTTGCATATCTGAGGTTATTGATATTTCTCCCGGCAATCTTGATTCCAGATTGTATTTCTTCCAGTCCAGCGTTTCTCATGATGTACTCTACATATAAGTTAAATAAGCACGGTGACAATATACAGCCTTGATGTATTCCTTTTCCTATTTGGAACCAGTCTGTTGTTCCATGTCCAGTTCTAACTGTTGCTTCCTGACCTGCATACAGATTTCTCAAGAAGCAGGTCAGGTGGTCTGGTATTCCCATCTCTTTCAGAATTTTCCACAGTTTATTGTGATCCACACAGTCAAAGGCTTTGGCATAGTCAATAAAGCAGAACTAGAAGTCAAATTTTAAGATCTGGTGATTCCTGTTACAAAATTTGTCAGCAACAAAGACAACTTGAGATGATAAAACTCAAATAGGGCAGGACCCATGCACACTTTTCTTCTGGTACAGAGAGGCAGAGTCAAAGCTTGTAAGTAAATGTCAGTGAAGCAAGAGCTTTTAGAGGAACTCTTTAGGCGTAATCGGCTTCCCTTGTGGCTCAGCTGGTAAAGAATCCTCCCGTAACGCTGGAGACCTGGGTTTGATCCCTGGGTTGGGAAGATACCCTGGAGAAGGGAAAGGCTACCCACTCCAGTATTCTGGCCTGGAGAATTCCATACAGTCCATGAGGTTGCAAAGAGTTGGACACGACCCAGCGACTTTCACACACACACACACTTTACGAGTAATTATGTTTTAGGACTGCCTATTTGAAATGGTTTCTCCAGATTTTTGGTAACTTGAAACAGCTAAATAAGTTAAGATGCTGGCGTGGACTGGAAAAAAAAAAAAGTACAACTTGAAAGTTATGTTTTATTTGGTAGACAAAACTGAGGACTTAAGTCCAGGACACAGCATCTCAGCTAACCCTGAGACTGCTCTCAAGAGGTAAGGGAGGAGCCAGGGTATACAGGAAGTACTGTAACAGAGACTAGGTAGTCGGAACCTCTGGTGACTTCAGCGGCAGTCCGCCCGCAATGCAGGCGACCCGGAGGTCAGCTGGCCCTGATGGGAAGGGTGTGATGGACCCGCTGACCTCTCCACCGGCTGGGCTCCCTGACTCTCTCCCCGAGGGCTCTGGGTGAAGGGGCAAGGCTGGAGCCTGTGCCCCAGAGGGCACAGCTGGGGCGCTCGGGCCACAGGCCCTCTTTCCGGCGGGGCGGGGCAGACGGAAGGCAAGTCTGCGCGGTGAGGAGCTCTCCCCGACAGCAGAGCCCTCCCTCCCCGGGTCGCAGCCCCAGGTCCGCGCAGCCTGAGGTCCGGCCCGAGGCTGGCTGGAGCCTAAGGGCGCTGAGAACCAGCCCCTCAGCACCCACCAAGCAGGGCCGACTCCCTTTGAGACGGGGCTCGCACCGCCTGGAACGGCACCTGCTCGGCCCCGGTGCTCCCTGACACTGGCCGGGAGCCCGCAGGCCGGCCGCGTGGCGCGCAGCGTTCTGCGCACTGGGCCCCGCGCCGGCGCTCCGTCCGCAGCGCGCGCCCCCTTCCCGGGGCCGCCAGGGCGGAGGCTCGGGCAGAACAGGCTCCCGCCGCGTCCCCGGCAGCTGGGGCAGCGCCAGGCCCGCGGCGGGGGGCTCGCGCGGACGCGCTGGACGGGCGCGGGCTGGACCCCAGCCGCCGTGGCGACGACTCCCGACCAGCACAGCCTCGCGCCGGGCGGCGCGGGAGCCGAGTCGCGAGCGCCCCAGAGCCTGGAGTAGCGGCGGCGCCACAGCCAGCCGCCGCGCCCACGCCCCCATGACGTCACCTTCCGCGACCCGGAGGCCCGGCCGCAGGCGCCGCCATGTTACCTTACGGCCGCCGCCGAGAGTACCTCGCGCCGCCCCGAAGGTCCTCGTCGAGGCCCCGCCCCTCTGGTGGCGTCACCTCGGCGCGCCGGGCGGGCGCCTCCATATTTCCTTACGGACGCCGGCCTGAGGACCACGCGCCTCGCCGAGGCCCCGCCCCGCCGGCAACTTAGACTCCCGACCAGCACAGCTTCGCGCCGGGCAGCGCGGGACCCGGGTCGCGGCCGCCCTCTGGCGCCCGTCCCGCGGGGAGGGGAGCCGGTCCACACCCTGGACTAGCGGCGCCGACGCCAGGCCGCCGCGCCGACGCCCCCATGACGTCATCTTCCGCGACCCGGGAGGCCCGGCCGCAGGCGCCGCATGTTACCTTACGGCCGCCGCCAAGAGGACCTCGCGCCGCCACGAAGCTCCTCGCCGAGGCCCCGCTCCGCCGGTGACGTCACCGCGGCGCACCGGACGCGCGCCGCCATGTTTCCGTACGGACCCCGGCATGAGGACCTCGCGCCTCGCCGAGGCCCCGCCCCGCCGGTGACGTCACCGCGGCGCGCCGGGCGGGCGCCGCCATGTTGGGGGTCCTCGCCGCGGGCGTGTAGGTGTCCTCATAAGATGCCGGCTCGGCAGCGCTCGGCTTTTTTCCCCCCAAGATGGCGTCCATGCGGGAGAGCGACACGGGCCTGTGGCTGCACAACAAGCTGGGGGCCACGGACGAGCTGTGGGCGCCGCCCAGCATCGCGTCCCTGCTCACGGCCGCGGTCATCGACAACATCCGCCTCTGCTTCCACGGCCTCTCGTCGGCCGTGAAGCTCAAGCTGCTGCTCGGGACGCTGCACCTCCCGCGCCGCACGGTGGACGAGGTGAGGCGGGCGGCGGTGCGGGCGCGAGACCCCGGCCCTCGCGCGCCGCCGCCGCGGCCCTCCGCTCGCGGCCCTCGTAGCCTGTGCCTCCCGGGCCGCGCCGCCTCGCCCTCCGCGCTGCAGGCTCGGGCCGCCGGCCTCGGCGCCCTCGGCTTCTGGGGTCTCCGCCCGGCTGGGTCGCCTGGCGCTCCGGGTTCCAGCCACACGCTCGTGCGTCTCGCCTCGTTCTCCTCATGGGTCTGTCCTCGGTTTTTTTTCTCCTTAACGGTATATTATTGTCACTTTTGCGCAAAATAAGGAGTTTTCCAAACGTCGCGGCGCTGTCCTCGTCGGCACGCCCTGCAGCCCCGTCTGGGCGCCCCTCGCGCTCGCCGCTGGCGGCGGCCCCTGCCCGTCGAGGACCGGCGTGCAGCGTGTGCGTTCAGCGCAGCCGCTCAGCCGTGCCCGACTCTGCGACCCCGCGGACTGCAGCGCCGCCGGCCCGCGGCCTTGCCCAGCTCCCGGAGTCACTCGGACTCCTGTCCGTCGAGCCGGTGACGCCGCCCAGCAGTCTCACCCCCTTCTCCTGCCTGCAGTCTTTCCCCGCATCACGGCCTTTCCCTCCGAGTCAGCTCGTCGCGTTAGGGGCCACAGCGCCGCGCTTCAGCCTCTGGCGTGCACGGGAGTGCAGCTGCTCCCTTCACGCCGCCCTCCTCACGCTGCTTACGGGCGGAAAGCTGCGTGCGGAGCCCCTTCCCTCCGCCCGCTCCCTTGAGAGGGGGCCGCTTCCCTGCCCCCTTGGCGACGAGGCAGTCGGATGTGCCTTTTCCAGCCGTCCAGCTGGGTCCTCCCTGGTTTGGGCTGGGCGTCGCGCCTGGGTCGCGTGCTGTGTGAGCGCTGTGGGTGTGCCTGCCCGCTTCCGGTAACACCTCTGACCGACGCACCCGGCGGGCGTGGTTTAGTGCTCCCTGCCCGGCCGCACGCCGCTCCCTTAGTGTGCGTGTGGTTGAGCACCTTTTCCCGCGTGGGTGCGGTGTTCATTCTTGTGAATTGTCTGTCCGAAAGTTGTTTTCCTCATTGTGTGTGTGTTTTTTTCCGTTGTCTTGTAGAAGCTTTTAAAATAGTTTATGTGTTTATGTGTTGGTGCAGCAGGTAGCTGGTAGGATCTTACTTCCCGTTCCTCCTGCAGTGGAAGCTTGCAGTTAGTCATCTTTTTTCCCACTTATTTATGTTACAAACGTCTCCCAGTTCTTGACTTTGCTTTCTGCGCCGAGCCTTTGGGTCCCAGGAGCTCTCAGCTGTGACCGGGCCGCTGAGCTCCTCTTAGCTATGCTTGTGGGGTGTGTGCCCCCTGCTGTCTGGTGTACCTTTCGCTTCTGCAAAGCATGTCTCTGGTGCAGAGCCCTCCAGGAACCTGCCTCGGGTGGCTGGAAGCTTGCCCCTCCCCCCTCAACCTGTTTATTAACCATACTTGTCCTGAGTTCATGGCCAAACTTTAAGAAAAAGCCATTTGGGCTGAGGCCCTTTTGCCATCTAAGCCTGGCCACAAAATTTGCCCTTGAGCAGGTCTTAGTAATGAATGATCTTCAGGGCCATGAGAGAAGGCGGGAGCAAAGGGAAGCAGCCAGCTGTTCAGTCCCTCAGTTACGCAGTTGTGTTCAACTTTTTGCAACCCCACGTACAGCACGCCAGGCCTCCCAGAGCTTGCTCCGCTCATCCAGCCATCTCATCCTCTGTCATCCCCTTCTCCTCCCGCCTTCAATCCTTCCCGGCATCAGGGTCTTTTCCAATGAGTCAGCTCTTCACATCAGGCAGCCAGAGTATTGGAGTTTCAGCTTCATCATCAGTCCTTCCAATGAATATTCATGCTGATCTCTTTTAGGATGGACTGATTTGATCTCCTTGCAGTCCAAGGGACTCTCAAGAGTCTTCCCCAACACCACAGTTCAAAACCATCAATTCTTTAGCACTCAGCCTTCTTTATGGTCCAACTCTCACATCCACACATGACCACTGGAAAAACCATAGCCTTGACTGTATGGACCCTTGTCAGCAAAGTGCTGTCTCTGCAGTCAAGAAAACGTAGTTGCCGTTAAACAGAGTCCTGGTTCTTCCTCAAGGGACATGCATGACAATCTGACACCTGCCTTCAGTTCTGCAAGAACTAAGACCCCTGCCCAGGTAGAAGATGGAGTGATAGTCTTGACTCCTGGGACTCAGTCAACTAAACGTTGGACTCGCAACCACCAAAAGCCCTTTCATGAATATGCAGGTAACCTCACTTAGGGTAGCTTTCTCCTTACTTGCTGCAAGTAATAAATCCCTCCTTCTCCCACTGTTTAGCTTGGTTGTGTCTTTTCGCTCAGTGCCAACCAAGAGGTGAACCTAGTTTTGTTAACAGTTGTGTTAAGGGTAAACATGAATGAATATTGAATTTATCGAATGTTTTTAATGTCTATTGACATATCCGTTGCCACATGTACGAAGTAGCATTAATTGCTAACCAACCTAGCTTCCCTGAGGTAAACCTAACTTAGTCATTTTATGTGTAGGACTCTGTCTCAACATTCAGAAAACAAAGATCATGGCATCCGGTCTCGTCACTTCATGGGAAATGGATGGGGAAACAGTGGAAACAGTGTCAGACTTTATTTTTGGGGGCTCCAAAATCACTGCAGATGGTGACTGCAGCCATGAAAAGACGCTTACCCCTTGGAAGAAAAGTTATGACCAACCTAGATAACATATTTGAAAAGCAGAGACACTACTTTGCCAACTAAGGTCCATCTAGTCAAGGCTATGGTTTTTCCTGTGGTCATGTATGGATGTGAGAGTTGGACCGTGAAGAAAGCTGAGCGCCGAAGAATTGATGCTTCTGAACTGTGGTGTTGGAGAAGGCTCTTGAGAGTCCCTTGGACTGCAAGGAGATCCAACCAGTCCATCCTAAAGGAGATCAATCCTGGGATTTCTTTGGAAGGGATGATGCTAAAGCTGAAACTCCAGTACTTTGGCCACCTCATGCGAAGAGTTGACTCATTGGAAAAGACTCTGATGCTGGAAGGGATTGGGGGCAGGAGGAGAAGGAGAAAACAGAGCTGAGATGGCTGGATGGCGTCACCGACTCAATGGACATGAATCTGAGTGAGCTCCGGGAGCTGGTGATGGGCAGGGAGGCCTGGTGTGCTGCGGTTCACGGGGTCGCAGAGAGTCGGACACGACTGTGCGACTGGACTGCGTTGCTGTCATCCTGATGGGCTTCCCAGGTGGTGCAGTGGTGAAGCGTCCACCTGCCAGTACAGGAGACACTAGAGATGCGGGTTTGATTCCTGGGTTGGGCAGGTCCCCTGGAGAAGGAAATGGCAACCCACGCCAGCGTTCTTGCCTGGAGAACCCCATGGGCAGAGGAGCCTGGCAGCTGCGGTCCCCGGGGCTGCACAGAGTCAGACGTGGCAGCGCACACGGGTGCAGCTAGTTGCGATGTTTTGTGCAGGAGTTTGTTTCTGTGCTCATGGGTGAGATTGACCCCCAATTTTGCTTTCCCAGGCTGTCTCCGTTAGCTGCTGGTATTGAATTTCTTCATAAAGGTGGTAGTGATGCGGCTTCTGCTTTCCTCTATTTTAGAAATTTTGTTTAATAGAGGAATTATTTCTTCCTAAATGTTTGGTAGAACTTGGTAATAAGCCAGCTGGGGACTGGATTTTCCCCGTGGGAAGATATTCGAGTATCGATGCTTGGCTTTGTGTCCTCCTTAACTGTTCTGGACACTGTGTGGCTTGGCAGTTTGTGTTAAAGCTGCGGCTTTCTCAGCGTGAAGGGGGTGGCGGCCCTCTCCCGTCTTTCACATCAGACGTGCCCGCTGTGGCTCCTCCCCCTGGCTCCCCTGGCTCCATCTCATCAGCTGTCTGTCAGCCTCCGGAGACGTCGCCAAGCATCACCTTTTGCCTTTGTTCATTGTTCTGTTATCTGTCCATTTTTTGCTCGCTGATCTTGGTCATCTCTTTATTCTTAAGATCTGTTTACTCGTGCATTGTAATTTGGCTGTGGTGGGTCGGTCGCTGCGCTCGGGCTTTTTCTGGCTTCGTGGAGAGGCAGCGCCTCTCCAGCGTGGCGCGTGGGCTCACCGCAGGGCCTTCTCTCGCGTGGCCCCCAGGCTCAGTCACCGCCCAGTGTGAGGGATCTTCTGGGACCAGGGATCGAGCTGGTGTCTCCTGCAAGGTGGGTTCTTAACCACTCGACCCCCAGAGGAGCCCATGTTCACTAATTCTTATACTTTAATTATTTTCTGCCTTTATTAGGTACTGATGTTGTTCCTTTTCTGATCTCTTAGTGTAGACATTGATCTCACTTTCCAGCCATTTCCCTTCTCTAAAATATTCATATTAAGTCAAGTTTTTTCCTCTTACGTCTTTAGCTGCGTCCTACAAGTGTTGATAGTGTTGTCATTACCAAGCACACGGTTTTGTAATTTCTGTGATGATTTCCTCACTGACCTCTTTGTAATTTAAAATGTTTTTAATTTTTGTACATTAGAGGGAGAGAGGTTTTGCTTATGTTTTTACTAGTAACTTCTAGCTGGGATGAGTGCTTGTCAGAGAATATAGTCTGTATGATTTCAGTCATTTGAGATATAAGATTTGCTTAATGGTAAAATATATGGTCAGTTTTTATAAGCGCAGCAAGTGAGTTTGGGAAGCATTTGTTTTCATCTAGTTTTGCGAACCATTGCCTAGTATATATTCAGTAGGTCAGATTTGTTTAATCATCTGTATCAATGGGCATGCTTATCTCTATTAGGATTATACATTTGTCTAGTTTTACAGTTTTATCAACTTTGCTTTCTACATTGTGAATCTGTGTTATTAGGTGTGTACAAGTTCAGAACTGTAGCTGTTGCCTTTCGAGCTGAACCACAGACCTTTACGTAAACGTCTCTGTGGCAGGTAGGGTTTTGTCTGTTGTTTTGGTCCAGCATTGATATACCAGCTTTCTTTGGTTGATTCTTCTGTATTTTTTTCTTGGATTTTGCCTGTCATTACAAGAAATTATAATGAAAGATTTACTGAGCTAGATTGAAGAACTAGGCCTTTCTGGATAATTTACTTTTCTGAAAGGCATTTTTATTTATATATTGAGTGTTAAACTTTTTATTCGCAAACATCCTAATTTACTTAGCTATCTTAGTTACTTTTCTTCAGTCAGTGAGGGTCTGATGCCTCAGGGTATAGCTTTCTGCTGGTTTTATGTGGGACCATAGATAAAGGGGCACCAGATGGCTGGGCTGTGTGTGCCCCGCCCTGATGGCAGAAGGGGGAGAGGCGCTGAAGAGCCTCGTGCCGAAGGTGGGAGAGGAAGCTGAAAGGCTGGCTTAAAACTCGGCATTCAGAAAGCCAAGATCATGGCATCTGATCCCATCACTTCCTGACAGATAGATGTGGAAACTGATAGATTCTACTTGCTTGGGCTCCACAATCACTGTGGACTCTGATTACGGCCAGGAAATTAAGACACTTGCTCCTTGGAAGGAAAGCTATGACCAACCTAGACAGCATATTAAAAAGAAAAGACATCGCTTTGCTAACAAAGGTCCGTCTAGTCAGGGCTATGGTTTTTCCAGTGGTCATGTATGGATGTGAGCGTTGGACTATAAAGAAAGCTGAGCACCGAAGAATTGATGCTTTTGAACTGTGGCGCTGGAGAAGACTCTTGAGAGTCCCTTGGACTGCAAGGAGATCCAACCAGTCCGTTCTAAAGGAAATCAGTCCTGAATATTCACTGGAAACATTGATGCTGAAGCTCTAATACTTTGGCCACCTGATGTGAAGAGCCAAGTTACTGGAAAAGACTGATACTAGGAAAGACTGAAGGGAAAAGGAAGAAGGGGGCCGCAGAGATGAGATGGTTAAATGGCATCACCGACTCGGTGGACATCGGTTTGCGCAAACTCTGGGACATGGTGAGGGACAGGGAGGCCTGGCGTGCTGCAGTCCTTGAGTTTGCCAAGAGTTAGACACCGAGCCGCTGAGTGGCATGTGTCCCGCGCGGGGTTAGGGTTCTCCAGAGAAACCGGACCGACAGGACGCCTGGGTGCCGTGTGCTCAGGCTCAGCTGTGGCCGCCGCCCCGCAGGCCGCAGCCCTGCGGGCTCCTCTGTCCGTGGGATTCTCCAGCAAGAATCCTGGGGCGGGTTGCCGTGACCCCTCCAGGGGCTCTTCCTGACCCAGAGATTGAAGCCTCCGTCTCCTGCGTCTCCTGCATTGGAGGCAGATTCTTTACCAGGGATCCGTCAGGGAAGCCTTGTGTGTACCTATATACGCCATATACAGGAGGAGAGAGAGAGGTCCTGGCTTCATTAAAAGGAATTGGCTTACGACAGCCTCCTGAAAAGGCCCAGGCTCTGCAGCCAGCAAGTTTGAGACCAGTCTGAAAACCCAGCCGGCCAGAGAAGGCCAGCATCTCAGCGAAGACCCAGGGTTGGGAAGGTCGGTCTCAGCCTGGTGGTCAGGCTGGAGGAGTTCGGTCTACCAGCCTGTCTGCTCTGTTGAGGTCTTCACTGATTGAATGAGGGGCAGCCGCGCTGCGGAGGCTGGTCCACCTCACTCCCTGCAGTTCTGGGCTGATCCGATGTAGGCTCACCCTCCGACACATCCAGAACAGCTTTGGACCCCTTGGCCCAGGCAAGTGAGCATGGACATTATACGCAGCTTCTGCTCCAGCTTGTGTTTCTTAATGAAATCTTCAAACCAGTTCACGTGTTTTGTGATGTTTCTATTTCTCTTTAAAGCTAAGTAAACCAAATAGGAAAAAGGCGTACGTCAAGGCTGTAGACTGTCAGCCTGCTTATTCAGCTTACATGCAGCGTAAGGGCTTCCCTGGTGGCCCAGAGGTTAGAGCGTCTGCCTCCAATGCCAGAGACCCGGGTTCAGTCCCTGAGTCAGGAAGATCCCCTGGAGAAGGAAATGGCAGTCCACTTCAGTATTCTTGCCTGGAGAATCCCATGGACGGAGAAGCCTAGTAGGTTACAGTCCATGGGGTCGCAAAGAGTCGGACACGACTGAGCGATTTCACCTTCAGAGTACATCACTGAGAAACGCTGGGCTGGAGGAAGCACAAGCTGGAATCAAGATTGCCTGGAGAAATATCAGTATCTTCAGATATGCAGATGACACCACCCTTATGGCAGAAAGTGAAGAGGAACTAAAAAGCCTCTTGATGAAAGTGAAAGAGGAGAGTGAAAAAGTTGGCTTAAAGCTCAGCATTCAGAAAACTAACATCATGGCACTTGGTCCCTTCACTTCATGGGAAATAGATGGGGAAACAGTGTCAGACTTTATTTTTTGGGCTCCAAAATCATGGCAGATGGTGACTGCAGCCATGAAATTAAAAGAAGGAAGGAAAGTTATGACCTTGGAAGGAAAGTTATGACCAACCTAGATAGCATACTCAAAAGCAGAAACATTACTTTGCCAACAAAGGTCCATCTAGTCGAGGCTATGGCTTTTCCAGTAGTCATGTATGGATGTGAGAGTTGGACTGTGAAGAAAGCTGAGCGCCGAAGAATTGATGCTTTTGAACTGTGGTGTTGGAGAAGACTCTTGAGAGTCCCTTGGACTGCAAGGAGATCCAACCAGTCCATCTTAAAGGAGACCAGTCCTGGGTGTTCATTGGGAGGACTGATGCTGAAGCTGAAACTCCAGTACTTTGGCCACCTCATACGAAGAGTTGACTCATTGGAAAAGACTGATGCTGGGAGGGATTGGGGGCAGGAGGAGAAGGGGATGACAGAGGATGAGATGGCTGGATGGCATCACCGACTTGATGGACATGAGGTTGGGTGAACTCCAGGAGTTGGTGATGGACAGAGAGGCCTGGCGTGCTGCAGTTCATGGCGTTGCAAAGAGTTGGACGCGACTGAACTGAACTGAAACAAGAGTTCTTAACTAATAATACCAGGGAGGTGGGAAAGGTAGTTTGATGACCCAGTATTTTAACTTTGTTCATTGAGGGGGTTACAGAAGTGATTTAGGGTCCCTTCCTCTAAGGATTTTGAAATTTGTTCAGAAAGTCAGAAAGACGTCAGGAGGCAGTGTCCACAGGTGTCTGGCTAACTGCCAAGTGTCAAAAAGCGTAAATACTGACTTCATGATGTTCAGCTGTGTTTGAAAGGGCTTTGAAGAAACAAGGTGCTTCTGCTAATAAAACTCGAGATGGCTCTTAGCTGAGACCTTATCATTGCCACCATAGGTTTGAGGGAGAGTTTTAGGGATGACTGAGATAATGCTTTAAATCGTAAAGCTATCCAGCTTGCGAGACTTCCGTGGGATCCCTGTAATCCCCGACAGGGTCAGCTGTGGTTCATCACCTGGGAGACCAGGCCAGGCGCCCAGTGAAGGAGAGACTGTTCCGCCCACACGCGCGCCGCCGCTGACTGCAGCCAGGACGTGTTTTGGTGAAGACATTTTGTAAAAGGAGTCCTCCAGAGTCCGTTGGGCTTCCGGAAGTTGCGCTTGTCTTTGCCCCGATGATCGAGAGCAGGTGTTGCTGCAGACCTGGCCTGGGGCCCGTCCTCGCTGTGGTGCCCTCTGTGTCCTCTGCAGCCGCTTGGGTGTTGGGCGGCTTCTTCCTCCCGGGACCTGGCAGCCTCTGGGTCACCCGTCTCCTGTTGTTATTAAGCTGACTTACTGCCCCAAATAAATAAGCTAAGAAGATGCTAAACTTGACTTTCCGATCTCCCTCCACAGTCTACTCAGCTTCACTTCTCTCTCTCACCCCCATTCCTGCTCCCACTTCCCGACAGGCGGCAGCTTTCCCTGTTCTTCTTGTGCAGACATCTTAAACGGTCGATCCTACAGAGTCTGCTGGGCTTCCTGAAGCTGTCTCTCAGCGTGCGCGCCGTTCTTAGGGACTGTTCCACTCTGAGTGCAGCTGCCGTAAAGGTAGCTTTTGACCTGGCTTTCACTCGGCAGCAGCATTTCAGACCTCCGTGTGTGCTGTGTGTGAGCAGCTCGCCGCGTCCTGCTGGCGGGTGTCCTCCTGAGGGGCCGCGTTTCTGTGTGTGGACTGTGGCTGGCTCTAGAGGCAGCGCCTGGGGCGGACGGCCAGGTTCAGTGGTGGAAACCGCCAGGCTGCCTTCCGAGGCATTTGTCTCATTCATTTCACTGTCCCGCTTGGAGCGTGAAGGCCGAGAGTAGATTTCAGATTCCGTTTTTCTGTCATCCCTAACAATGTTGAGTGTGTCTGGTAGAGTGTTCGAACTGGAGGGAGGTGGCGTATATTTTTAATTGATTTAAAGTATATTGTCTTTTGTAGCTTGATCAGCTTTTTTGCACAAAACCCATTTTTAGTATTTGTCCACGTTGCTGTGTGTCTCACCTAGGGGTTGACAGGCTGAGGCCTGTGCCCTGTCTTCTGTGCGCTCTTTGAGCAGAGGCTGTTTTGAGCCTTATTAAAGGGCTGGTTGGAAAAGACAGCAAGGCCTCTGTGGCCCCAGGGCCTCATGCTCCCTGTCCGGCCCTTGGCGGGAAAGCGCGTGACCCCGAGCTGCCCAGCTGGCCCACTGTCTCCTCTGTGCATCGCCCTCCAGCTCAGCTGGTGACAGGCCGCGGCCCCTTAGTTACCGAGGACGCCCGCAGTCTGCCCGCCGGGGGGTGGGGTGAGTGTGCCGCAGAGGCGGCGAGGCGCGCGCTCGGCCGCGCTGCCCCCACCTGGCCGTGGACACGTGCCTGCCTCGGAAAGCTGCAGGCTGTGTGCGGGTTGTGTGTTGTGTGCTGGCCTCTGGCCTGTCTGGGGCCTCTGGCCGCATGTGCCGCCTTCTCAGGCGTCTGCTTTGCTCGCTGCCCCTTGGCAACGCCCGCCCGTGTTTCTGCCGTCCTGTTGTGGGTCTGCGGGGCCTCTTTGTGCATTTTGAGGTGAAACGCAGCTGGGCTTGGACGTTACAAATCTGCCGTCTTGCTGCCGCCTGCTACACTTCCGTCTGCTCATCACTTAGGCACCCAGTGGCGCGTCCAGGGGCTTGCAGCTTGTGCTTCTGAAGCCGCTGGAGAAGTCGTCCGGTGTGCCCTTTCTCTCCACGCTGCGTCCACAGTCCCGCGAGACGACCCGGCGCGTCTGGCTGGGCCGTGGGTGGGGTCAGCCCTGTGCTCCACTCTGGGGCCCGGTCCCCCTGGGCGCCTGCCTGAAGCTGGCCCCTTTTCTCTGCGGTGCCGCGTGCGTCTGTGCACTTGGGGCAGCCCGTGCCGGTTGGCCCTGGGGGCCAGAACTGGAAGCCCCTGCCTCCTCCCTCCTCTGTCTCCCGGCCCGAGTCGCGGTCAAGCCTGCTCGCTGGGAGAGCCTGGCTGGCAGCGGGCCTCCCGCGGGTGGTGGCTTCATCTGAAGGCCTGGGCTGCTGGGACAGGATGCCTTAAGCTCGCTCACCTACGCAGCCCTCGTCCTGGGCGCCGGGACGCCTCGATGAGCTGGCCCTCTGGGCTGGGCGCTCGGCTTCCCAGAAGGCCCTCCTCCTGGCGCACTGTGGCCGTGAGCGGGGCTCCGTTAAAAGGACGTTGAGTCGCTCAGGACGGCGCGGCCCGCTCACCTCGTCTCTGGAGGACTAGGGTGTCGCGTTGGAGCGTGCAGTTTGTAACTGGGCTCTTGGGTCTTTAGCCCCCTTCCTTCTCCCCCTCTTACTGCCCAGCCACCTCCTGCGGCCGCCTGTCCCGCGGAGCCCGCCCTCGCCCGCAGCAGGGCGCGGTGCCACAGCTCTGAGGGCCCCTCCTGACCACTGGGCCAGGGGAGGCTTCGCCCCGGCCGTGCCGGGCTCCCCCGTGGAGGCCGCCTGCTGCCCGCCCTCCGCGTGTGTCTGTCCAGATGGCCCTTTCGCGAGGATGCTAGTTGTGCCGGACCGCAGCCCTCTCCAGTGAGCATGTGGTACTGTGGCCTCCGGCACGGCCCTGTCTGCGAGTGAGGTCGGCTTCTGAGGTCCTGTCGGGACTCCAGTAAAGCTTTTGGGGGCCCGGTCAGCCCGCAGCAGTAGCTTTTGTGGGCACAGGTGCCATCTCCGTGTATGCGGTGCCTGCCCGGAGCTGCCCCTGAGACCCAGTGCCCTGTCCTGCTGCATGCCGCATGCCCCAGGGCCTGAGGAGAGGGCTTGGCGCCTACAGGGCGGGCAAGCTGCGCAGACGGGCGTTCCGCTGGGGCTGTCTTGGTTGTCCTTTGCCCAGGACCTTCCTGACCGCTTGGCCCCTTGTCTGTCCGCCTGGTGGGAACTCAGAGCGCCTGAGTTCTCTCGGGTGTGCAGGGCTAGCGGGCGCGCCCTTTTCTGCCGTGGGTTTTGTCTTTATTGCAGCTGCTGTGCAGCGTCGGTGCCAGTGCCCGGCGCACAGAGGAGACTCATGGACGGCGCTGCCTCTTCAGATCCTGCCCCTGGCACGTTGCTACCAAAGTGCTGAGCCTGGCTGCCTGCGCTGTGTGGACGCCTGCGGGTTGTCTGCCTCATGCATAACAGTGTGTGTGTTGTGATCCCAGACTCCGAACTCTCTCCTCGCCCTTTGCTCGGGCTCAGTTTGCTTTGCGTGTAAGCTCACTTGTTTGCTCTTCTTCAGATCCGCCGTGCAGGTGACATCATGTGCTTCTCTTTCCCTGTCTGCCGCGCTCAGGTCGCCTAGTGCGGGATCCAGCTCCACCCGCACTGCGTGATGTCTGCGTCCCCTGGTGTGTGTCCGCCGCCGCCTCTTTGCCGCGCCTCTGCAGGTCCTGGTGCCGTGAACAGGAAGCTGCACGTGTGCCATTTTCTCTGGGTCTGCGCCCGGGAGGGGGGTGCAGGGTTGTGGGGCAGCTCTGCTTCTAGCTTTTAGGGAGCCTCTGTGCCGCTCCCCACAGTGGCTCCCCGAACAGTGGAGGAGGGAGGGTCGCTCCTGCACACGCTCTCCAGCGCTCACGGCGCCCTGCCGGTGGCCATTCTGGCTGGCGCGAGCTGACGCCTCGGGCAGCTTTGATCTGCGTTTCTCTGAGACTCAGCTGGTGAGCATCTTCTCACGCGCCCTTGGCCGTCCAGAGGCAGGCCTGGCGCGCCGCAGTCCGTGGGGCCACAGAGAGCTGGGCAGCACTGAACAGCTGGACTGAGCTGCTGTCTTTGGAGAAATGTCTACTTTGATCTTTCTCTTACCAGTGTTTTAATTTTTATTTTTTATTGAGCCATATGAGCTGTTTGTGCATTTTGGAGATTAACCCTGTGCCGGTTGTATCCTTTTCAAGCATTTTCTGCCTCTTTGCGGGTTGTCCGTTGTTCCCTTTGCTGAATGAGAGCTTCTGACTGGGTCCCGTATCTGTCTTGGGAGATGAATCCAAAAATATATTGCTGTGATTTATGTCACAGAGTGTTCTGCCTCTAGGAATTTTCTGGTGTCCAGTCTCACCTTTAGTCCTTTAATCCAGAGGATAAGTCCTTAGAAACGCTAGCTGCTCAGGCGGGCAGCACGGTGGTCGTGAGCGGATGAGCGCCGCTGCCAGGAGCTTGGCGGGGGGAGCTCCAGAGCGGGGGCCGCGCCCTCCCTGCCGTGGGCGTGGGGCCCAGCCTCGCTCCCGGCCCGCGGAAGCCCCCGCTCCCTGGGGAGTAGCCCGGCTCCTGCGCGCCGGGCCCCACCTGCCGAGGCCCCGGCTGAGCGTGGAGCTGGAGCTGCTGCGTCCTCCGGCCGTGGCCCTGGGGGCTGGGCGCGGCCTGTGCCGCCAGCCCTTCCCCGTCCGGCCTGTCCCCAGCGCTGCGGGCCCCCTGCCCCGCCCTCCCTCACGGGAAACTGTCTCCTTTGCATTTATTTTATGCTCCTTTTATGTTGAGTGAGGGCCAGTATCCTTTGCATTTTTAAGTTTTAAATCATTGTTCTAACGGTGAAGTTTAAAAAACTGACCTGTAGAATCGATCTCCTCGTTTGTTCTTAATGCATAGTAGAGACATCTGTAGTGTGTGTGTGTGAGTGTGTGTGAGGTAGGAGTTACAGATTTTTTTTCCAGCCAGTGTGACATTTCTCTTGATCTCATTTATGGGATTTGGGTTTTTCTGTGCAGTGTTTCATAGAAGAAACACTGAAGTGATAACCTGAAGGCGCGAAGGCGCTTGTCTTTTCGGCCCCTCAGTTTAGAATCCTAACTCCAAAGGACTTGTTCTCACTTGTTCGCTTGTGTGAACAAAAGAGAGACCTGTGCGGTCCTTCCAGGGCCTTTACGGCTCCTTTCTCAAATGGCAGTCCAGTCCATTTGCAGTCTGTCTGGGAATAAAGTGAGAGGTAAAGGGCGTGTTCAGTCCCGCGTGGCGTTTACGACTGTGACATCTTCTTTCACAGCTTCTCACTTTTATTGCTTTTCTCATAGGAAGTTAGAATCAGATCATAGTTTTGTGAAGGAAAGATTTCTGCAGCTTGAGTGGGGTCCCCCGGACTTAGAGGTTACTGAAGGATGCCGCCCATCCTGACGGCACTGGGGGCGCCGCGCACTTCGTCCCTGCCGTGCGCTCGGCTCCGGGGGCTCCTGGTCATTGGAGGGCGCTCTTAGAGACCGCAGGATGCCTTCAGCCTGTTTCTTGGTATGGTCTTCTTATTGCTTTTGTTACCTCCTGTTGTCTTGCTGTGTCTAAACTCATTTCCCTGCTTTATCTCCTCATTCTGTAGAGTTTAAAAATTCTTGGCACTGTAAGTGGGCAGAGACGCCGGTGCTCGGTGGAGGCGTGCCTCGTGGGGGTGCGTCTCGTGGACGCTGGTGTTTTCCACCCTTTGCTCTTTCTGCGTGATTCTGGCTGCCCCCCTGCTGGCTCCTCCCTGACTATGACTCCGCTGGACTAAAGCAGGCACTTCCAGGAGCTCCGTGTCGGGGGGCCGCCGAGGACCGTCCCTGCTTCTGCCGGCTTCTCCTTCAGAGAGCCCAGTCCTGTCTCCGAGCACTGACACCTGGGCACGTGATGCCCAGCCAGGGCGGGAACACGCCGCCTCCAGGCAGGAGCCCAGGTGTGCCCCAGCTTTGGGGACGGCTGCAGGCTCTGGCTCAGCTGCGGCCGCCTGTTCTTTGCTCACAGTTTTCAGGCTGAGATACTCAGGTTAGATCCACTCTTGAAATGCATAGACCAGTGGATGGGTACCTCACAGCGCTATCTGAGACCAGAACATTTGTGTGCCCAGGAGGAGGTGACCCCAAGCTTGCCTCAGTCTGTCCCTGCGCCACCTCCAGCCCAGGGACTGCCGTCCGCCGCCCGCGCCTGCTGGGCAGGCTGTGCTGGCGTGGGACCCGCACGGCCCCGCGGCCTGTGCGCTCGAGTCCGGCTGCTGCACAGAGCTCTCACGGCTCACCCGCGTCACCAGGCGCGTCCTTTAGTTGCCAGACCAGCATTCCCCTGTGTGGATGAAGCTTTCATCAGATGATGGCCTTGGTGTCGGTGCTGCTCTGGGGGTGTTAGGAATGCAGTTTGGGGGGACGGGCATCTCCAGTCTCTGGGTCTATGCCCTGCATGGAGCTGCTGGCCCTCTCTTTCTCTTTTTCAATTTTGGTTGTGGCTCACGGCTTGTGGGATCTCGGTTCCCTGGGCAAGGGCCGAACCGGCCCACCACAGTGAGAGCGTGGCATCTTTGTGGGAGGCCTCCAGGGAGCCCGTGTTGTCTAATCGCGGAGTGGCCAGGTGGTTCTCCGAATGCCGCGCCGTGTGCCTGGCCCGCCGTCCTGGCCCCCTCTTCTGATCCTGGGCCCCAGCGTGGGGCGGCTGCCCTGTGTTTGCCTGCCTGAGTTTTGCGGTCCTGACGGTGCCCAGGGCCCAGCCTGCCTGTGGAGCCCCTGGTGAGCCGGGGTGCTCTTGTTTTGCGTTTTATATAAATTCAGTTTGTCGCAGACACGCTCTTACTGTCTAACTCATTCTAGTAAGTGACAGATGAAAGTGTTTTTCGTTTCATACCTTTTGTTTTTAACGGAGGAAAGAGTGAAGCTCAGCTAAATCAAAGGGGGAAGGTAGTAGGCACCGTAACAGCCCCCACCACAAGTGTTAAATTTTAAAAAAAGTTCACTGTTTAGTCACATATCGAGAGAACACGTTTCCGAGTATTTCAGGGTACAGCCCTTCAGAGCTGGGTCACGCAGCCAGCAGGAGGGACCCATTTCAGGCACCAAAGCCGGGCCTCGCGCTCTGAGCCCGGACACCAACCGGCAGGCGGCCAGGCGTGCTGGATGGGGCTGGGCCCAGGTGGAAGGGCCCTCTGTTCCCGCGGGCCATGCTGGGGGGTTTGGTCTGCGGGCGGGGCCAGTCCAGCTCCCTCTGGGCCCCAAGCTGCAGGGAGCAGGGACACTCGGCCGCTGGCGGCCTGGGGAGGTGGCTGGGGCCTCAGCAGACGCGGCCGCAGCCCAGGCCCAGGCCCCCGTCACCGGGGCCTTGGGGGGGCAGCCTCCCTGGGTGCTGCTCCGTCCCAGGAGCCCAGGTGCAGCCTCGGCCCGGGCCTCCCGGCAGCCCCTACCCACTCCCTGCCCGCCAGGACCTCCCTCCACCGCCTGCCCTGGCCACCTCCCACACCCGCCGGCCAGTCTGCAGGCTCCCATCCTGTCTGCTGAGTGCTGGGTGGCCCCCTCGAGCCTGGCCCCTTGGCACCTCAGGAGCCCCGCAGGTCTGACGCAGGCCCAGGTGTGAGAAGGCGAGGTGCTCAGGGGCCCAGCTTGGCGCCCACCCACAGACCCGCATGGGCAGCCCGGGGTGGGCCCAGACACGCACCTTTACTCTCTCGCAGATGAAGGGCGCACTCACGGAGATCATCCAGCTCGCCACCCTGGACTCGGACCCCTGGGTGCTCATGGTGGCCGACATCCTGAAGTCCTTTCCCGACACCGGGGCCCTTAACCTGGATCTGGAGGAGCAGAACCCCAATGTCCAAGACATCTTAGGAGAGCTCAGAGAGAAGGGTAGGTCGGGTGTGCGGTCTGAGGGGGAGGGGGCTTGTCCTGACAGCGCTCCTGAAGTGATTGTCGGGCCCCCCCACCCCCCGGCTCAGGCGCTGTGGTGACCTGTCCTCGCCCTGCACACCCCTCCCCTCACCTCCGGGCGGGCTGTCCCCCGGAGCCTGGGTGCTCCTGAGGTCGTGCTGAGAACACCCGCAAAGCATCTGTTCAGAACACGAGCCCCAAACCCCCCAGGAACTGCCTGCACCGGGCAGGAGCACGCGGGCGGGAGGCCTGTCCCCGAGCCCTCGAGTTCAGAGCTAGCACCTCAGCCTGCAGAGGCGGGCTGTCCCCGGGGCGGCTGCAGGGCCGGCGGGCTGTCCCCGGGGCGGCTGCAGGGCCGGCGGGGCTGTCCCCGGGGTGGCTGCAGGGCCAGCGGGCTCTCCCCGGGGCGGCTGCAGGGCCGGCGGGCTTTCCCCGGGGCGGCTGCCTGCGCCTGCTCCCCGCCTGGAGGTGGCCGCTCCCGCTCGGCAGGCTGGCACTTGCAGTAGCTGCCCACAAGCCCAGGGCCGCCCCAGAGCAGCGGAGCCCACACTGGGGTGTCTGTGTCCCGGGACTAGCTTGTCCAGGGTCATGGCAGGTCCAGGCCCTCCTGGGTGCCCTCTCAGGTGGGCGGGGCCCGCCCTGTCTGCATCCCTGGGGAGACTCGGAGTGCTCCCCGAGGACGGGAGCGTGGGGCCGTCTGCTTTCTGCTTTCCCTGGGCCTTGCTGTTGAGCTCTTGCCCCCAGCTTACACACGGGCCAGGACACGGGCCTGGGTGCCACTCCGGGGGGCCAGGGGCCAGCGGGGCCCAGGAGCGTCCCCCGATGGGGTGGGTGGGCGAGACCCAGGGCGTTGGCCGCTCCCGCTCGGCAGGCTGGCACTTGCAGTAGCTGCCCACAAGCCCAGGGCCGCCCCAGAGCAGCGGAGCCCACACTGGGGTGTCTGTGTCCCGGGACTAGCTTGTCCAGGGTCATGGCAGGTCCAGGCCCTCCTGGGTGCCCTCTCAGGTGGGCGGGGCCCGCCCTGTCTGCATCCCTGGGGAGACTCGGAGTGCTCCCCGAGGACGGGAGCGTGGGGCCGTCTGCTTTCTGCTTTCCCTGGGCCTTGCTGTTGAGCTCTTGCCCCCAGCTTACACACGGGCCAGGACACGGGCCTGGGTGCCACTCCGGGGGGCCAGGGGCCAGCGGGGCCCAGGAGCGTCCCCCGATGGGGTGGGTGGGCGAGACCCAGGGCGGCTGCAGGCATCCTCTGCTTGCTCCGGGCGTGCACGGAGCACTGTCCAGACCCAGCCGTGAGGACGCCAGCTGTGCTGGGACAGGGGCTCCGGCCTTCGAGCCGCTCCTGGGGGATTCCGGTGCCCTTGGGCCCAGGTCGGTGCCCTGACTGCTGGGGAGGGCAGGTGTGCAGCCAGCGGGCACGTGCTCTCTGCTTTGAGCTCAAAGCAGAAGCTCCACGAGCTCAAGCGTAAATAGGAAACTGAGCCCCCACATTGGCTGCGGAGTGGTGCCTGCGCGCGGAGACGCCCCTCGTGACACGCTGGCTCTCCGAGCAGTGAACGAGTGTGAGGCGTCCGCCATGCTCCCACTGGAGTGCCAGTACCTGAACAAAAACGCCCTGACAACGCTCGCGGGCCCCCTCACGCCCTGTCTCTTATACACATCTCCCCGAGCCCTCGAGTTCAGATCAGCCCCGGGGCTCTGTCCGCTGGGGCTGGGGCGCCCGGGGCCTCTGTCCCCCGGGGCTGGGCGCCCGGGGCTCTGTCCGCTGGGGCTGGGCGCCCTGCACAGCCAGGCCTGGGAAGTCCTGCAGGCTTCAGGAGACTGGCTGCCGGCAACCACGCCTTCTGTCCCGTGTCAGTCGTTGTTATTCTGAGGTTCCCTTCAGGTTTTATGGCACCTGATTATCTTTTACAGACAGTGTTACATAGTTTTTTCTCTTCTATTAGAAATTCATTGATTGTTTTGCTGAACTGTATGTTCTAAAAATCTGTAGAAACTTGCGAGTTTTCAGGTGAAAGTATTTATAATCTTTGTTCCAAAAATGATGTCTGAACCGAGGCACACAGGTGATGAGACAGCTACTCCCTTGGCTGTTCTGGAGTTGCAGATGGCCTGAATTTGACTATAAAGATGTTTGGTCATTTTCTTACATGTTTCCTTAAGTAGCAGCTATAAAACCTACGTAGAAGGTGCCTGTTGGGAAAGAGGCTAGGATATTGATTCCTTTGACCGATAGCAGACTTCATTTTAAGTGGTTCTGGTATTGATGTCGACAAGTGTATAAGTGGCCTGTTTTCAGAGAATCAGATAAAGCACCGCCACGTGGCTCCCCTGGACAGCATCTGGGTCTGCAGTGCTCTGCAGCCTTGTGGAGCTGGGGCCTCGCCCCGCCACTGGCTGGTGCTGACACCCCCCTACCAGGGAGGAGCCCCCACTGTCTGGTCCCCTGTGAGCCCACGGTCAGAGGCGCCGCCTGGGGAGCGCTGACACAGCCCTTGTCTTCCAGCCACCGAGACGGCCCAGCAGCTCAAGAGGAGCGCAGGCGTGCCCTTCCATGCCAAAGGCCGGGCGCTGCTCCGCAAGATGGACACCACGAGTAAGGCCGCCCCCCGGGCGGGGCTCTGGGAAGGCGCGGCCATCTGCACCCAACAGGGCTCTGCCGTGTGGGCTCGGGGTCTCTTCCGCCCCGGCGAGGGAGGGACCCAGCTGGCCTGGGACGGTCCGGCTTCGGTGCAGTCTGCCCGGCCCCGCCCAGAGCTGGCCCACAGGCGGGGATGGGAGAGGGCAGTGGCTGAGCTTCAGGGGCCCCGCCCCATCCTCCTCCGGAGCTGCTGCACCCTCCTCTCTAGCCCGGGCTGGGTCTGACCTCCACAGGGCCTCAGGGGCTCCCCGCTGCTCCCAGGGCCTGCTGAGGTCCGTGAGCGCTGGTGTCCGCTGACGGGTGCTGGGCCGGGCCTGGTGGCGGGAGTGGGGCCCTGCGGAAGGCACCATCCCTCCCTCGCTGTCAGGGACCCCGCGAGGGGTGGGGGCGGTGCTGGTGCAGCTGGGACGCCCTGCCCTGGGGTCTGCACACAGCCCCTTGCCCTCGTGGAGACCTAGGATCCTGGGGGTGCGGAGGAGGGTGCGGGGACTCGCCGGGCAGCGCCTGAGGCCCTTGACAGCCACCCCCACCCACCCCCGCAGCCCCACTCAAAGGCATCCCGAAGCAGGCGCCCTTCAGGAGCCCCACCGCCCCCAGCGTCTTCAGCCCCGCCGGGAACCGCACGCCCATCCCGCCGTCCAGGACGCCCCTGCGGAAGGAAGGGGTGTGAAGGTGGGCATAGGCCCTGCGCGGCCCCAGGCCGGCCTGGTGCGCCTTCGCCAAGGCTGAGGGGCTTCTCTCTGTCCGCAGCTCCTGGACATCTCTGAGCTGGACGTGGTTGGCGCCGGCCGGGAGGCCAAGAGGCGCAGGAGGGCCCTGGGTGCGTACTCGGCCACCTGTGCCCACGGGCAGCCTCGTCTCCCGAGGCCGGCCTGGCTGCCCCTCGAGGCGGCCGTGTCTTTGGGGGCCCGTCACCCCTGCTGGGGGCGCTGAGGCTGTGCTCTGCCCGCAGACACGGAGGCGGTGGAGAAGCCCGCCAAGGAGGAGACAGTCGTGGAGAACGCCACCCCCGACTACGCGGCCGGCCTGGTGTCCACTCAGGTAGCGCTGCAGGCCCTGGGTGGTGGAGCGGGGGTCCCGTCCTAGCATTGGGGACACAGGCAGGAGGATGGGGGCCTAGGGGCCCCTGGTGTGCACACGGACCCAGAGCGGGGGGCCTCCTCGGCGTCCCCTCAGCCCCGCGGGACGGCAGTCAGCGTCGCAGGAGAGCGTCCCTGCGCCCAGGCCCCTCTGCTGGGGGGCCGTGCAGGCGGGTGCCAGGCGCCCCGCGTCCGCCGGCCTCCTCCGGGGGTCGCTGCAGAGCCGTGTGCTCACGGTCCTGAAAGGACTGGGTTTTCCTTTTGTCGCGGGCTTGTGGTAAGAAAAGCATCGTGGGAGTCTTTCCTCAAAGGTGGCTCGTTTGGGGGGGGTGTCCCTGACCAGACAGGACCGCCTGGCCAGGCCTCCAGCCCACGGGGCGCCTCCAGGCTGGGGGTCTGGCCCTGAGGGGTCAGGGCCCAGGACTCTTCTGGGAGGAACGTGGCCTCTGTCTTCCAGAAACTCGGGTCTCTGAACAGCGAGCCCGCTCTGCCCTCCACAAGCTACCTGCCGGCGACGCCCAGCGTGGTCCCGGCCTCGTCCTACGTCCCCAGCTCCGAGGCACCGCCAGGTGAGCGGCCCACCGCCCTTCCCCCAAGGCGAGC
>SJYC01066078.1:0-12888 GCA_006408675.1 Madoqua kirkii | reverse complement strand
GCTGTTTCCAGCCAGTTTGACCTCTGCTCGGGGGGGTCACTCTGGATGACGGGGGTGGGGGCACACCAGAGGCTCTGAGTCAGGGGCCCCTGGGGCTGAGGCGTGCGAAGCCTCCTCTTCCGACTGCCACGTTTGGGGGGGCAGGGCAGAATCAGAGCCCCCCACCCACCCCAGGCCACCTCCCAGGGCCACGGTGGCCTCTCCCCAGATGTCAGGATGGCGTCAGATGCTCAGAGCAACAGCCGATTCCAGGATGGGGCGGGACGGCCCAGAGTCCAGGCTTAGGACCCCTGCTTCTGCTGAAGGGGGGTGCGGCCTCAATCCTGGACGAGAACTAGGGCTCCACATGTTGTGCAGTGAGCCCCCCACTCCCCCCCCACAAAAAAATTGGGGGAAAACAAACTTACAACACAGTCCCACATAAAATAAGTTTAAGAAAAAAGCCTTTAAATTTTTTTAATACAAAAATACTCATACAATCTTCCAGACACAATTTCTGACCTTAAAACGCTATTTCCCCCCAAACAGCAAATCTACATTTCAGTATATCCCCCAGAAGTGAAGTTCACGTTCTTAAGTCTGTCAGAACTGGCAGTAGCACCGGATGCCCCAGAGCTGGAGCCTGGGCCCCTTCCGGGTGGCGGACGCTGGCACCCGTGGATGCTGGAGTCCTCGCGGCTCCCATCTCGGCAGGGCGGTGGGCACCATGCCGCCCGCAGACAGCGTCGTACGTGAGCGTGTCCTTGTTCGCTACACGTCTCGTAGGGTCAAGAACTGGGCATCTGACCGTCTCTACTGAGTGATAAGAACGGGCTTGTCTTAGTCCCGAACGTGAGGTGGCTGGAGAACGGGCTGCACACATGGTCAGGGGGGTCCAGGGATGGCGTGACCTGACCTCCCCTGGGAGGACAGGACGGGGGCCAGGAGGCCGTCGGCACCCAGGGAGCCTGTCCACCCCGTGCTGCGTCCCGAGGCCCTTGGGCAGGTCTCCTTTTGTTTTGGCCTCACAGTTAACAACCAAGGACAGGCTGAGGCTCAGAGACTGAACCCCCACATCCAGCACCCCTCCGACTCAGGGCAGAGGCCTCGATGGAGGTGGGCCGGGGCCCGCCAGGAGGGCCCTTCTTGCTGCTCCTCCAGGCCCAGGTTCTGCTCAGAGCTGTGAATTGGCTTCTTAGAGACTCTCAGAACTTAGTGTTATTTGCTCATTAGTTTACAATAATTTTTGGAAAGAGGGCAACCACATCTGAAGTTTTCCAGTATTTCCTTCAGAAAGATCATTAAAAAAAATTTGGAAATATCAGAGTGACTCAAAGATCACAAAACTTGACTACTGTCAAACATAAAAATGTTAGCCTGCACCCAAATGGAAAAGCAACTGCAAACCAGCGGCGGCGCTCCGGTGGGCGGGGCCCCGCCCTGGCGGGAGAGGAGGGGCCGCTCCCCAGGCCCGGCTCTGCAGGGCAGGGCTGCGCCTGGCCCCCAAGCTCAGGCCCTCAGGGGGTGACCCATGTCCACCCAGTACTCTCCTGATGGAGTCAGAGAGCAAGCTTTGCACGGAAACGCCCCTGGTCCCTCAGAGACGGCAGGGGCACTGAGGACGCAGCTGCCTTCGCCTTTGGTCCCACCTGGTCACTCGTCCCAGGGTCACCAGAGAAGGGGCAGCAAACCCCAGCCCCAGTCTGTGCTCAGAGGCAGCGGGAGCCTCGGACCCAGAACAGATGTTTCCCAGGGGTCAGGGCCGCAGAGCCCCACCAGCCCCGACGGCTCAGCACTGGGCCGCACACCCTGAGATTCTGCAGCGGGATGGCGAGATGAGCAGGACCTCCGGCGCGGTTTTCCGGGGCTGGTGTGTAAACTGCAGGATGTACGTCGTCTGGGTGGTTTCAGTGAAAGGGTCAGAGAACAGCACCTGCTGAGTGGCCGCTCCCCTGGCGAGGAGACGGGCAGGCAGGGGGGCTCCTGCTGGGATCGTGCCCAGGCCCAGGCCCACGCGGCGCCCCGGGGCATCGGCCAGCTGTCGCAAGGCCAGGCACCCACACCCAGCAGCCCGGCCTGAGTGCCCCCCACCCAGCCCGGCTCCCGTTGCCCCACCCAGGCGGTCTCTCCTCAGCCCGAAAGGGCCGTCTGGACACAGGCTCCCCTCAACTCCAGGCCCAGCGGGCACACCGGGCAGCAGCCCAGGCTCCTCAGCAGAGCCACACCCGCCACTCCACCCTGCCGCTGCGGGAACTCGGGACGCATCAGTAAACAAGCATCGCAGTCGGTGGCAGTTGTGAAACAAGTTTAGCAAAAATATATTGAGAGTAAAAGCCAGAAACTGGTAAAGAAAAAACCAACCAAACCATCCAAATGCCCCCGTGCGAGGGCCCCGCGGGAGCCGCTCACGGCTGTGCTGCGGGGCCGGGTCCACGGCGGGAGCCGCTCCAGGGTCCCACACTACACTACTGCTTCTCACTAGGATGGAAAAGAAGCATTCTGAGGAAAAACTTCACATTAGTACAAAAAAAACCCATACAGCTGTTTCAGAAGCGCAATAGTCAAAACCACGTTCCCAAGGCATCCTGGGTCCCGGCCCATGCCAGGCCCCACCCCGGGCTCCTCTCCTGAGTGGCGCGGGCAGGCGGGAGGCGGGCAGCGTCGTGAAGCCTGGGGATGAGAGACCCTCCGGGAAACACTGCCCGGGTGAGAGAAATGCATTTCATGTGCCAGTTAATCTTCAGTCCGAAGTTCGGCCTAGAACAGCGGGGCAGAGATGGGCTGAGGTCCGAGTGTAGCTGTGACGCTGTGTAGTGAGGCTGTCCTGGGACGCTGGCGCCTCGCGGGGCGCCCACGTGGCTTGGACGGTCAGTGCGGGCGCAGCGGGCGCTGCTGAGATGGCTCAGTGGCGGGACGCTCCCCCCTGGGGAGGCCTGTGCGTCTATGCCGGGGGCAGGGGGCGGGGTCCTCCGACGCTGCCAGGCCCGGCCCTCCACCCGCCTGCAGCCACCCCTGGTCGGACCCGGCCCCAGCTAGGCGCTATTTGCCCTCCATGACCCTGCGCCAACACCGCCGCCGCCGCCGCCGCCCCTTGGCCTTGCTGGGCCCCAGGCACAGCTCCTCGGTCTCGGCGCTCCGGGCCGGCTCCGCCCGGAAGTCGTGGTCACTGCAGTACACCCGCCCGTCCTGGGGGAGCTGAAGGCCGCCGTGCCCTGGTGCTCCTTGCAGAAGGAGTTGGGGCAGAGGTGGCAGAAGGCAGTCGAGGGCCTGCCACACACGTCGCAGTGGTGCCAGGGGCACTCCCACTTCCCTGCAACGAGAGCGCGCGGCACAGCAGAGTCAGGGGCTCAGCCCTCACTCCAGGGAGACGGGCCCGGCTCGGCACGTGACTCGCAAAACCTAAGAAAAGCTGAAGCTGCTGCTCAGAGGCCTGGTGGGCGAGTGGGCCTGTGTCCACGCCCAGGCCACTGGCCAGCCCGGCTGCTCCCAGGACTGGGTGTGGCTGGCCCTGGCTTCTGGGGGCCCCGCCTCGGATGTGCCCCTGGGAGGGCGCGCTGTTCAGTCTGGAGAACTGCCGTCTGTCTGCCAGCCTGTCCCCCGCCCCCAGCTTCCTGTCCAGGATCGCGTGTCTGCCTCCCTCTGGGGGCCAGGGCCTCGGGCTCCCTCCTGACGCCAGCTGGCGGCGTCCCTCTCAAGGGCAGAGCCCAGCGTCCTCCCCGTGGAGACCTGGGGCACCCACCCCCGACCCACCGAAGGGCCGCTTGCCGAGGCCCAGGCAGGGCAGGTGGTAGGCCTTGGTGCAGGACTTGCGGTCGCACAGCACCAGCTGGCCGCCGTCGCCGCAGCGGAAGCACTCGTCCTCGGACGGCTTCTTCCCCTCGCCTTTCGTGCGGCGCCTCCTGGCCTTTTTCTTGGTCTTCTTGCCCTTCTCCTCCGAGGACAAGGGTGCTGACGTCTGCAACAAGAAGCCAGCAGAGTCACCGCAGGGGGCGGGGAGTCCGGCAGGGCTGCTGGGCCAAGGGGGTGTGGGCGTGGCGGACGGGCTGCTCCCCACGGGGCATGTCCAGGCCCTGAAGGACCTCACTCAGGATGCGAGAACACAGCCGAGCTGGGCACGCTGCAGCTCCGGGCCGACGCCCACGGGGCCCGCGTCCTCGGGAGGGCGCCGCTGTCCCCACCCCGGCCCTGCGGGCTCCGCAGGGGAGCAGGGCTATACAGGCATCACATGGCTGGGGCGCAGACCCGGGGAGGTGGGTCCACGGACACAGGCGCTGCAGACATGGGCACAGGCGCCAGGCCCAGACTCAGCCCCACCCTGACCGCGCCCGGCCTCGGCTCGTGGCCCCAGACCATGAGCCCCTGTGCGCACGGCGGCAGCCTCACCCGCGCCCCGCAGACCCCGTTCCCGTCACCACTCGCCTTCGGCCTGTCGCCGAGGAAGCCGCTGCAGTTGGAGGCTCCGCAGCGACACACCGTCTTCTCATTGCCCAGACAGTCGAGGTTGTAGTTGAAGGTCAGCTCTGTCCCTGTGAGAGGACACAGCACTGGGGCCGCGGCCTCCCGGCCTCCCACCGAGAGCCACACGGCTGCGTGGGCAGCCCCCGGAGCCTCCCAGCCCCCTCCGTGAAGGGGAGCTCCCAGCAAGACTCACCTGCCCCACCACCCCGCCCTCTGCACCCACCACGCGGCCTGGGACGGCTCCTCTGGCCGCCCCTTGGCCGGAGCCCTGAGTGCAGCCCGAGGCCGAGTACCTGCGGGGATGTCGCACACGGCGAACAGGCCCACGCGCGTGTCACCATTCACCGTCCACTTGAGGGTCTCGCAGTTGGGCTGGCAGCTGTGGTTCATGAACCGCGAGTAGTTGCCCTTGGGGCCGGCGTCGATGATGCGGTCCTGCAAGGCACGACTCGGGCGTCACCGGCCCGCGGCGCGGCCCGCGCTCACCCGAGGCCCTGCCCGCATGGACGGCGCTGTCGCACTGGAAACCGTGGTCTCCCACGGCTGCTCGGATGGGACACCCCCAAACCAGTCCTGTTTCTCTGGCTCACGGAGGGCAGGTCAGCACCACAAGGAGAGACCAAGCGATGGTGAGCGGGCAGCAGGGAGGGAGAGGTCGGGGTCACCCCACCACCTAGAGGCACGTGCCAGTTGGGGCCAGACAGACCCGCTGAAGACTCAGACGAGCCTGCAGGTCCAGCCAGAGCAGCAGCGGGGCACTCGAGCCGGGAGGACACGGGCTGCACCCCGGGGGGAGGCCGGCCGGCCCGCCGCTGCTCCCAGAATCGCCCTTCGCTTCTCCGCTGTCCTGGGGAAGGGCCCTCGCCCGACTTGTGGGTCTCAGTTCCGAGGCCAGGGATGGGTCCCAGGCCTGTGGCAGCGCCAGCACCAGCCCCCAGGCGTGGGGCTGCCAGGGAAGCCCCTCTTGCTTGCTTTCCAAGTCTCCACAATGTTTGCCATCTTACAGTATAAAGGCATAGATTTATTTTTATTTACCCTGCTAAAAACTTGGTCAGCTTCATCCATAAAACGGTCCATGCTGCACGGATTCCTGAGAACTGTCCACACGGCCTCTCCCCTAGCCTCCTGCCTCTCTGACTGAACATCGCTCTCCCATCTCCCTACCTCTCCCGCCTGGTCTCAGCACGTCTGCTGCGTGCAGGCAGTTTCTCGGGAGCTTCTTCAGCAGCAGAAACTTTCTCCGTCACCATCTAATTTTTCCTAACCCATCCAGTGGGCTCATTTCAGTGAATTTATGGTAACTCCCAGTTTTAACCATTTTATCAAATCTGCCTGATTTATCCCTCAGTATCTTGTTTTTCTGTCTCTAAATCTCATTTTATGGTTTTAACCATATTCTGTAACATGTCTGATACTCTCTTCCAGATCTGGTCTTCTTGTCTCAGGTTCTCAGCGTGCGGCCTACGTGCGGGTCCCCTCACAGAGGCCTGGCTCCACTGCGCTGGTGCACACTTAGGGGAGCAGGACCTTTGATTCTTACAGGAAAAAGATGCGGCAGGAATCATTTTACGGGCTTTCTCTTCGTTTCAGCCAGCTGCCCTCAGTGAGTGATCATTTCAGGGACTGATTTGTGTATTAAGTGATCAGCCTGGCATTTCTCACAAGATACAAACAGTTCAGATTTAGACTCTGAAACACAGGAAGGCACAGGCCTAGAGACTTCATTCCTAATGAAATAACCTCCTTCATGGCCACACCCCAAAGAAAGTGGGGAGGGCAGAGGGTGCGGGAATCGGCCGCTCCTGGGGTGGCCATGTCCCCTAGAGCCCCTGGAGAGGGCTAGTGCGCAGGGCGCTGTGTCCTGACGACCCTGCTCTGATCCATCTCACCCGTGACAGTCCAGCTCAGCACCACTGAGAACACTGTCCCGCAGAGGACACACGTGCCCGACTGCTGACGGACGTGGGCTTCAGACAAGGAACAGACACCCCAGGAGCCTCCTCGTGTCCCTGAGGGTGGCCTCCCAAGCCTTCCTCTCTGACCCCGGAGGACTGTTGGTGTCCCTGCGCGCATCAGGGAGCATGGGGCTCCCAGAAGCCCCACGCGGGCTGCTTGGCACCGGTCCTGGCCCCCAGGCAGTGGCCACAGGCGTGTGAAATGCTCCTGGCAAAACAACATCCCATGGCGTGCAGCCCGACACCATGGACAGCGCGCTCCCCTGCAGGGACGGGCCTGGGGCCGCGCGCGTTACCCTGTCTATGGACAGAGCCGGGGCCGCGCGCGTTATCTATGGACAGGGCCGGGGCCGCGCGCGTTACCCTGTCTATGGACGGGCCCGGGGCCGCGCGCGTTACCTTGCCTATGGACAGGCCCGGGGCCGCGCGCGTCACCTTGTCTATGGACGGGCCCGGGGCCGCGCGCGTTACCCTGTCTAAGGACAGGCCTGGGGTCCTGCGCTCTGTGCAGGGACGGGCCCAGGGCCACGCGCGTTACCTTGCCTATGGACAGGCCTGGGGTCCTGCGCTCTGTGCAGGGACGGGCCCGGGGCCACGCGCATTATCTATGGACAAGCCCGGGCCAGGCGCGTTACCTTGTCTATGGTGAGCATGTAGAAGTGCGTGATGTCGTTCTCGTGCGCGCGCTTGATCCTCGCCATGCACTCCTCCTCGTCAATCAGCTCGCCCACGTACTCGTTCACAAACTCCCCCTGGAAGCCAGAGGGCGCGGCGGGGTGAGCAGCAGCCCCTGCCGGGCATAGCCCAGAGCCCCAAGTCCCTGCCCGTCAGTCACATGGCCACACACGCTCTAAAGGCTGCCGGTGAGGCGCTTCTCCCAGCACCTGGAAGGATCGACAGGCCAGCCCCGCCCCCCAGCGCCCTGTAGCCGGCACTGCAACAGTCGCGCTCCTCAGCAGAGAGCAGGGTGGAGATCACCAAGATCTTCCGCAAGAGCCCCTAAACCGGCGGTCAGGGCGCGACAGGCAGCCTGAACGCGGACGCCGTGTGGCCCGTGTCTGCCCAGCAGCCTGGCCCTGCCTGCCCTGTCCTGGGATCGCGTTACCTTGCCTATGGACAGGCCCGGGGCCGCGCGCGTTACCTTGTCTATGGACGGGCCCAGGGCCACGCGCGTTACCTTGCCTATGGACAGGCCTGGGGTCCTGCGCTCTGTGCAGGGACGGGCCCGGGGCCACGCGCATTATCTATGGACAAGCCCGGGCCAGGCGCGTTACCTTGTCTATGGTGAGCATGTAGAAGTGCGTGATGTCGTTCTCGTGCGCGCGCTTGATCCTCGCCATGCACTCCTCCTCGTCAATCAGCTCGCCCACGTACTCGTTCACAAACTCCCCCTGGAAGCCAGAGGGCGCGGCGGGGTGAGCAGCAGCCCCTGCCGGGCATAGCCCAGAGCCCCAAGTCCCTGCCCGTCAGTCACATGGCCACACACGCTCTAAAGGCTGCCGGTGAGGCGCTTCTCCCAGCACCTGGAAGGATCGACAGGCCAGCCCCGCCCCCCAGCGCCCTGTAGCCGGCACTGCAACAGTCGCGCTCCTCAGCAGAGAGCAGGGTGGAGATCACCAAGATCTTCCGCAAGAGCCCCTAAACCGGCGGTCAGGGCGCGACAGGCAGCCTGAACGCGGACGCCGTGTGGCCCGTGTCTGCCCAGCAGCCTGGCCCTGCCTGCCCTGTCCTGGGACGGCCTCAGGAGAGCGACCCCACATCACTGCTCAGCAACACTCCGGCCCCCATCTCAGTAAACTTTTCACTTCCCAACGGCTGCCGTCAGAGTTCTGACAGAAGGCCCGACTCATGGAAGTTTAGAGTTTTACTGTGATAGACGTCTTCCATTCAATGTTTCATAATCTTCAATCGTAACAACTCAGAAACCATTTGTGAAATTCTGTTCTCGCCAGCGCAAAGCAACATGAGCTAGCGAAGTCTAGGAGGAGGAAGAGGTGAGCGAGCCCTGGACTCACACACACACGCTGCACACACTCACACATGCACACATCAACATCCATGCATGTGCACACGCACACATCAACATCCATGCATGTGCACACGCACACGTGCATGCACACTAACACGTACACATGCATACATGTGCATGCACACACAACACGAATGCATGCGTGCACCTGCACACATTAACAGATGCGCACACATTCGGACACACGTGCACGCGTGCAGATACCCATAGGCATGCACGCACACGTGCGCACTAACACGTACACATGCATGCGTGCATGCAGCTGCACACATTAACAGATGCGCACATAAGAGACAGTGCACACACAACACGAATGCATGCGTGCACCTGCACACATTAACAGATGCGCACACATTCGGACACACGTGCACGCGTGCAGATACCCATAGGCATGCACGCACACGTGCGCACTAACACGTACACATGCATGCGTGCATGCAGCTGCACACATTAACAGATGCGCACACATCAGACACACGTGCACGTGTGCACATATTACCATCCACAGGCATGCACGCACACGTACACACATTAACACATGTACACATGAACGCATGTGTGCACCTGCACACATTAACTCACAGATGCGCATGCATTCAGGCACACGTGCACACGTGCACAGACATCCATAGGCATGCACGCACACATGTGCACACACTAACACATGTACACATGAACGCATGCGTGTACCTGCACACTAACAGACGCGCAAGCGTTCAGACACATGTACACACATGCACACATTACCATCCACAGGCATGCACACACACATGCACACATTAACACATATACATGTGAACGCATGTGTGTACCTGCATACATTAATACACAACTGTGCACGAATTCAGACATGTACACACGTGCACACACTGACATCCACAGGCATGCATGCACACGCGCACACAGACACCACACGCACAGGCACACACCTGCATGCACACGCACCTTCCTGATGTCCCTCTTGGCCACCAGGCCCCAGCCCTTGCCGTCCGTCCTGACGATCTTGGTCTCGGGGTACTGGCGCTTGGTGAAGCACTGGTTCTGGCAGGACTCCCCCGCGGGGCACACTTGTGGGTGGCACTCGAACATGAGCATGCGGTTCAGACACTGGGAGTCCGAGCCGCACGGGTTCTCGTCCGTGGGCTTGCAGTTGCACTTGGGGATCTCGGAGATGTCCGCTGTGTGGACCTGTACCTTCCCATAGGGCTTGTTCACCTGCGGGCGAGAGCCCAGCTCAGCCTCCCACGGCCCCTCCTCTGGGCTGCCTCACAGCAGCACTGCGCTGGAGAGAATCCCCAGTGGGGGGTCGGCGAACAGCCGCCAGACGCTCTCCTCAGAGGCGCACGAGGAGGGGGCAGGGCAGCCCCCAGCCTCCTGAGCTCAGAGCAAACGCACAGGAAAGCGGCAGGGAAGGAGGGGCCAGGCACAGGAAGAGCAGCCGGGAGGCCACGCTGAGAGGCGCCTGCTACCCGCACCAGGGGCAGGGCGGAGGGCTGAACAGCCTCGGGAACCCCAGCACCACGCTCAGATCCCCCATAATTCTGTTCCAGGGGACTCATCCTAAAGTGAAGGCTAAATGCACGTTAGTCACAAACGCTGACCATGGCCCAGGTACGGGGAGCCAAGACGGAGCGCCTGACCTGCCTCGAGGCAGAGGATGGCGCCCACCCTGGCGGAGCGGCCTCACTGGGAGCCTCGAATGGCAGCACGTGAGAACATAGCCCCTGCCCCGCCCCCTCGCTCCCCGAACCATCTGGAGAAGGTCCTCCTGGGTCGGGTGGCCTGGGCTGACCACCTCTCATCTGGGGTTGGTGGCAGCGAGTGTGGCTCAGGAGGATGGCCTGTCGTTCGCACCGTGCTCCCGGCAGCCGGGCCAGCGCTGCGGTTCCATGGCTAACCATCAGGCTGAGGGCAGGCTTCCCGTGCGAAAGCCCTGCCCGCACCCTGGCCTCGAGCCAGAGGACACGTGGCCAGTGGCAGCACCCACTCCCGCCTAGGAGGCCCGGCGCAGCTGTCCCAGAGGCGTGCTTGCCCGGAGGAGCCCCGCCCCGCCCGCCGGGCCCCGCCCCTGCCGAGCAGCCACCTTGATGTGCTTGTAGGGCGGGGGCCTGCGCTCGCTCTCCTGCGTTTCTCGGGCTTCCCTTTGAAGTTTGATTTCACGGAAACGGGCTTCAGCTTCTTGCAGTGCTAAAAGTCAAGGAAGTGCCAGGGAAAGATTTCAGCAAACAGACACGTCCACCCATCACGGTCTTACGTTAATGACTTTGTCTAGACTTTGATCTCGCTGCCAAGGGTTGTCTCTAGTTTCCCTAAACCAGCAGGAGGCCACACGGCACCCACATAGACAGGGGCGCAGGACCACAGGCCAGCTTAAGAACCAGGGGGGCTCTGCAGGGCCTCCAGGCAAGGGGCACTGACTCTGCCCTTGCCCAGCCGCCCGCCCGGCCCACCTCTCCTGGAGAAACCTGGGGGGGCCGTGTGTAGGAGCTGGGGAATCGGGGGGGGGGTCGCCTTGGTTCCATGGCTAACCATCAGGCTGAGGGCAGGCTTCCCGTGCGAAAGCCCTGCCCGCACCCTGGCCTCGAGCCAGAGGACACGTGGCCAGTGGCAGCACCCACTCCCGCCTAGGAGGCCCGGCGCAGCTGTCCCAGAGGCGTGCTTGCCCGGAGGAGCCCCGCCCCGCCCGCCGGGCCCCGCCCCTGCCGAGCAGCCACCTTGATGTGCTTGTAGGGCGGGGGCCTGCGCTCGCTCTCCTGCGTTTCTCGGGCTTCCCTCTGAAGTTTGATTTCACGGAAACGGGCTTCAGCTTCTTGCAGTGCTAAAAGTCAAGGAAGTGCCAGGGAAAGATTTCAGCAAACAGACACGTCCACCCATCACGGTCTTACGTTAATGACTTTGTCTAGACTTTGATCTCGCTGCCAAGGGTTGTCTCTAGTTTCCCTAAACCAGCAGGAGGCCACACGGCACCCACATAGACAGGGGCGCAGGACCACAGGCCAGCTTAAGAACCAGGGGGGCTCTGCAGGGCCTCCAGGCAAGGGGCACTGACTCTGCCCTTGCCCAGCCGCCCGCCCGGCCCACCTCTCCTGGAGAAACCTGGGGGGGCCGTGTGTAGGAGCTGGGGAATCGGGGGGGGGGGTCGCCTCCCCAGGGGGTGAGTGCCCAGGCCCCACTGTCCTGCCACCCTCACATGCTGCCCTTTCTGACCTGTGTCCCCCAAACGAGGCCAGCCCTCTGTCCCCCACCCGGCTGTGGGGTGGAGGCACCTGTGTGACTGCTGACAGGTCAAGGTAACCCCGAGAGCTGGTGCAGCAGCCGCAGACTGCAGCGGGCTCCCTCTCACAGAAAGGCAGGCGGGGAAAATCCCCGCGGGCCAGTACTGCAGAGGGCTCTAACGCGTGCTAGTGGGGGTCACCACGGTCAGTGTTAGGAAACTGATCAGGTGTCCTGTCTTATCCTCTGCTTCAACACACCTATCCACAAGCACGTGAGCTACAGCTAGGAGAGAAGGCTGCACCCAGCGTTTCCCACAGAAACCAAACACCGGAAACAGAGTCAGCGTTAGCAGAGGCCCCCAAGCACCGTGCCCGACCCCGCGGGGCCCGTACCGTTTTTGAAGACTCTTCCGATCCCTCTGACCCCCTGGTAGCGGCTGCCCCGGTCCCCCTCCATGTACGGGAACACTCGCGCCTGATGCGTCCAGTAATAATCTTTAGACCCAAAGAAAAACACAGGGAACTCTCCAACCTCGTGCTTCATTTTCTGAATATTTGGGGGGACATTTTTGGGATGGCAAACTTCTGCCGGCCACCATCTATTATAAATATTAAAAACAGGGTTCACAGACTCTTCAGAGAGAGTGACAGCATCCCAGTGTGCTCAGCTCTGCAAAGGAAAAGAAGACAGTGACCGCGGCGGGCGGGCGCCTCCTCCCCCACCTGTAGTTCCCGAGCTTCACCCAGATGATGTCCTGGAAGTGCAGCTTCTTCCCGGCCCTGCAGTCGTTGCAGAACCAGCTGCCGTCCGGCATGTCGATGCTCAGGCAGTCGGGGTGGAAGGCCGCCGGGCAGGACTCACAGCACAGCAGGCTCCCCCCTGCAACAAGGGCGCCCTTAGCCCCCGGCCCAGCCCCCACCCCGACTCCTGGGATCTGCGCCCCACAGGAGCACGGCCTCTTTTCCCAAGACCATCCCGAGTCCGTGACACGACCGTGGTTAACTCAGAGACCACGAATGCGACTATGTGGGCAAACACGGGCCACGAGAGGATGGAGAGAGCTGGAGAAGGGCCGCAGCTGGCCCTTGGCGTGCGGCCGGGGACAGACTGGGCCAGCCGCGAGCGTGCGCAGGGCCGGGGGCTCACCTTTGGAGCACACGAAGCACCAGCTCACGTTGACGTGCGCGTGGTGCCTCTTGCCCTTCCGGGCGGTGAAGTGGTTTGTGCAGATGATGCTGTTGGACCTGTCTC
>SJYC01066077.1:0-46667 GCA_006408675.1 Madoqua kirkii | reverse complement strand
GGAAGGAAACAGGGGCTTGGGTAGGAGGGTAAGAGTATCATTAGCGTTGTGGAGACACATTTCCTTAAGGCAGTGGTAATTCAAGAAGGTATCAGAAAGCCGTCAAGTACTTAGTGCTGTTTTCTAAAATGAGGTTAACCAGGGTTTCTCAGGCTGGGCACTGCGGTCCAGCAGGGGCCCGTGGGGGCTGCCCTGTGCACGCCAGCAGGGACTCCCAACACAGCCTTATGCCCCCCGGAGTGCAGGCCCCTGGCTGAGGACACCTGTGCCCTTGAGTCCCACAGACTCCACAGGGCACGACGCAGGCGGGCCTGCACCCGAAAACACGGCTCCCACACATGCAGGACCACGAAAGCCCAAACAGAATCTGTGAAAAGGCCTCAGGCCGCCCTTCCTCAAGTCACCAATCATTAGGATGACATTTCGGGCAGGAAGAAGGGAAAACAGCAAGAAAAACTCTGACCCCTGCCCACATCCAGGTACCTAAACCTCCGCAGGGCAAAGCTCTTGGGACAAGCCCGCCACCCCGCCCTCCCTCGAGGGCTGTGGTCTGGTCGCACCCGCAGGGAGCTTCTCTGCACCTTTCGAGGGTCTTGGGTTGGAGGGGTTGGAGGCATGGCAACTCAGGCAGCTGTGAAGCGGGCATCGGAAGCCCCGGCTCTCGAACACCGTCAGGGGGAACCTGCGCACGCAGGCCTCGTGGTAGAACTTCCCGCACTGCGACACCACGCAGCGCCTGACGTCACTCTTGCTCTCCTTGCACACGAAGCACGAGTGGACGCCTGGCGGCCGGGGCGAGAGGGGGCGCAGGGCAGGGCTGAGCCGCCACGGCTCGGCGGGCGCCGGCTCCTCCTCCAGCCCGCCCGCCGAGGGGCCCTGCCCGCGGGGCTCTGACCAGGCTGCCCGGGAAGGGAGCCCTCCAACAGGCGAGCAGCTGCAGGGAGGGGCTCCTCCAAGAAACACCCACTCTCCTTCCGCAGGACAGCGCCCCGCAGCTGGCGCCGCGAGCTCTTCCAACTGGACCCGTTCCGGCCAGGGAATAGGAGGTGGGCGGTGACTGCAGCCGCAGTGGGCCGTCCACGCCCCTCCCCAGGCCGGCAGCGAACCCGGAGGCAGACAGTGCGGTGCGGGGGCGGGGCGGAGAAAGGGGCGGCGTACCTGAGGTGCACTCTCCGCACAGCAGCCGCCCCTCCGGCCTGCGGGAGAGGCCCAGGCAGGCCAGGTGGAAGGCGCCGCAGCAGGGGCCCTCGCACAGCACCAGGCTGCCCGGCTCCTCGCACAGCTGTGGGGAGAGGGCCGAGGCTCAGGGGGTCCCCGCCCCTCCAGCCCGCCGGAGGGAGGCCGCCCAGCCCCGGCCCAGGCCCTCACCTGGCACACGTGCTCCTTCCTGGCGGTGGCTCCGCGCTCGGACCTCTTAGAAGAGACGGACGCCTCGGTCTGGGTCTCGTCCGCGCTCTCGTCCGGGGACTCCGGGGGCTCGTCTCCGGGGCCGTCCGAGACCTGGGAGGAAGGAGGCGGACGACAGTTCACAGTGGCCGCCAGCAGCCCCGCCGGCTCCCCCTCGGCGTGGGCCCGCTGCGCGCGTGCACACAAGGGGAGCGGCCCCCCGCCTGGTGTGCAGATCACCGTGTGCGTGGGCGCGCGCGCCACCTCTCCCATGTTCCTTAAAAATGAAGCAACTTTTGTGAAAACCCAGTTTGCTCTTGCAGGCGAGTCAGGACAGGTGTGGGGCCAATGAGCTTGACTTTTCTTACCCGATCTATAAAGGGTCAATGATCTTAGGCTAAGAGAGACGTGTCCACACCCAACACAGTGTGTCAGATGCAGGCCGCGGGGAGGATGGGCAGCGGCTCGGGACGCCTGGCTACAAGGCGTGCTCCCCAGGGCAGCGGCCAGTCGTCTGGACGTGCCTCCCAGTAACTGACCAAGAGCCCCGCCCGCCCCAGCCCACAGCCTCCTCTCCTCGCGAGGCGGGCGGGGCGGGGCGGGTGAGGGAAGAGGGCAGTGTCTGGGAGAGGTGGGCGGAGGCCCTTTCCTGACGCTGGGCAGAGCCTTTCCCTCACAGGACCAGCAACAGTAAATCTTTATGGATAGAAACCAGTAAATGTTTAATGAGAGACCTTACATACAAATTTTTTACAGCCTAAAAAATACATTTAGTATTTACCGGATATTAGGCAAATAAACACTAACAGCCGAATTTTCAGCAGAGCAGAGGTAATAAGCTGATTTCCTGGACACCTCAATGGCCACAGCAACAGGTAACTATGACCAGGCTTGCTGCTCACCAGGAACACAGAACTAGAAACTCAACTGGGCCACGCTTCTGTTTTTTAGAAGAAACCAACAAAGCAAAATAAACCCCGCAGCCAGTCCACCCAGTTCTGGAAATCGGTGCTGCTTCCCCAGGCTCACCTCCCTGAGACGGCAGGGAGAAGCGGAAGGAAAAAAACCCTGACCTGCAGAGGAGCTTCTGCTGACTTGACACCCGGAGTTAAGGTGTGCTGACCTCTCTGGGGTGTGCAGGCTGCCTGGCGTCTGTGGGCGGCTGGCGGGCGTGGGCCCCCGTGCCATCCTGGCCACATGCCTAGGGCTGACGGAGCCCCGTCCCCAGAGAAAGCAGCCTGTACCTTTTATCTCAACTTCTCCCGCAGGAAGGAGACGGCATGGATGGGCACTGGCGCCCGAGGCCTTCCCTACGGCTCACCGCCTCCTCCTCCATACTGGTGCCCCAGAGAAGGCAGCCAGGAGAACGCCCTGAGTGCAAATCCCATTTGACGGGTCGTCAGAGGCACAAACAGGCCAAACCCCAGGCAGGTTTGCACTGGTGCCAGGCGGCAGACGGGCAGTGGCCCCCCAGTCCTGGCCCCACACGGCCGCCTGAGAACCGACCCAACAGAGGGTCCTTCAAGGGGGCTTCCGGGACAAAGCCGGTGCCTGACCCGCCACCCAGGTCCTCCCCTCGACAAGGCTGCGGCAAATCTAAAAAAAAAAAAAAAGAAAAAGAAAAAATGCACGGAGAAAAGACAGAAAACACAGACCAGTCCAGGGTCAAAGGAAGGAACAGCACCTTTTATTTAAGATTTACAGAAAAAGTGAGCACGTTTCCACTTGGAGATATTCCTAAGTTAACAAAGTCTGGTTTGAGGAAATAAACACGGAGTACATATTTCTGAATGGAATATAAATGTTCGAGACACACAGGAGGCGCATTTTCTGCCGGGCGCTAAGGTGCACGCACAGCAGCAGACCCCACAACAGCGCAGTCCGTGGCGGGGGGAGGGTCCGCGGGCATCCCAGCATGCCCCCGCCCGCGCCCGAGGCCCCGGCGCTGGCCGGGGTCTGATGCACGAGGGCAGAGCGGGCGGCACCGGCTCCGGCTGCAGCTCCACCTCCGGGGCACATTCACCTGCACGGTCCCAACACAGTCCCAACTCTCAGGCTACGACCTCTAGGGAGGACTCCACATCCGACAGGAGGCGCTGGCAGAGACACCCAGGGCCGGGCGGCGGGCGCAGCTGGCCCCCACGCACACCCGCTACCTACGCGCCCCATGGCCCACGGCGGCAGGGACACGCTCCTGCAGGCTGGCGCGGTCTCCGAGGCGTGCCAGGGCCTTGTCAGTGAGACACCAACGGACACGTGCGCCTACCGAACAGGCGACCCGACTGCCAGAAGCGACTCGGGACCCCCAGCAGGCCCTACGCTCGGACAGCGTTACACAGTGAGGTTCAAGTCTTTTAACAAACATCCCTTCACAAGTTGACACTGCATCAGTTTAAATACAATTACAGACCTTGAACAACATAGTTCCATAAACCAACATTGCTTTTTTGTTTGAGTTACGCTTTTGTAAAGGGGGAAACAGATCACTAGACGCACGTTCACAGAGGGTGAGGGTTGACAAATGATCCGACTCCTGTGCCCGGGAGCTTTATAAGCTTAAAACCAAAAGACTAATCTCAAACAGGTCTTCCAAGTTGACATCACAGTGACGTATTAGGGCAGAATTAAAATAATTCGTTAGTCATTCATCACCTGAAGGCTACAATGCAAACAAAAGTTATTGGACATGTGTTACAGCGACCGTTCCTCGCCACCCCGAGCCCAGGTCTGAGTCGGGAGAGCACAGCTTGGCCCTGTCCTCAACACCGCCATCTGACCAGGCGGCCCCCAGAGCCCTAGCAGCCCCCAGAGGCGCCCCTGGCCCTTGCCACAGGTGAAAACGAGTCTCTACAAGGTCCTGTGAAGCAAGTGTGGTCCGAGCTGTGTCCCCAGCAGCTGCCACCCGCAAAGTGGGCTGGGGAGGACCGATAGGGAGGCCTGGCTGGCGGCTGTCAGCAGAGGCTGAGCCTCCAAGCCCTCCCTCCTGTTGCCCCCCACCCCCGCCACTGCAGTTATCTCTGCAAGGCTCAAGATGTCCTGAATAACTGGTTAGCACACGCTTCCAAACACGTACTAAAGAATTATGCGCAAAGACCCCACCCCGACAGGAAGGCCAGAGAAAACTGTCGTGGATCTAACACGGTTAGCTGCCTGCGGAAGACAGCCAGCCCCTCATTATTGGCAAGTACGCCAGTAGTGACTTCTCATAGTCCAGGTAAAACAGCAAACACGGTACTTAAAGGGATGAAAATCAACTTTACTGACCAAAAATCTAAAACATACGGGAGTCAACACACTTCCTGGGAAAAACACTGAGAGCCAGTCACAGGTCCGAGAGCACTTTGAGAAGCCTTCTGCAGGAAGACAGCAGTGCTTCAACTCTTTCAGCAAAAAGACTGTAATTCCGGTTCATAATCTAACAGAGACACTGAGTCCTCAGAAACTTCTGTTCACAGACTTTTAAAAGCTGAGGTGGTGAAGCTACTGGTCCTAAAATCATAAACGCTAGCTTCACGCTGCGTCGAGGCAGCTCTCGCCCAGTCTAGCCGCACACAGATCCCGCACCACGGCAAGCTCGACAGTGGACTCACATGTAAAGGGGACGCCGTGTCTCAGAAGCCGGGAAGTCAGAAGCCGGGCGGAAAGGAAGTCACGTCAGTCAAGCCAGCTCGCGGAGCCACGCGGCCCTGTCCCCGGCCCCTCTCCTCTGGGGGGCTGCTCGCCTGCCCAGCTGGGCCGCACTCCCCTGCCTGAGCCCACCAGAAGCGCCCGCCAAGCTGGCACCGCCCGACCAGCGGAGGGCGCGCCGCACTGCCAGCGCTCCCACGGCTGCGGAAAGGGACCAAGCTCAGCGCTCCGCCTGCCACAGCGGGCCCACGGCCACTCACAGCCGTCTCTGGGGAGAGAACCCTAACTCTAAGCTCCTGCGTGGGCACCTCTTGCGTTTCTGGATCTAGATACTAACCGAAGTCTGCGCTTTCTTCTTTACACCATCTCTGAGACTCGCTGGGCTGAGAGCCGCCCCGGTCTGGCCAGGCTCACGTGCTGCCGATCCTGTGCCCAGGCGAGCAGCCGGGCCCAGAGACCCAGGGGTGGCAGGCCTCCCCCTCCTCTGCCCTTCCCTCACTGTGTGCAGCTGCTCCCATCCAAGACCTGGCCACCAGACCTTCTGAACTGGCCACCGCTGGCCCCATCCTGGACCTGAAGCGCTCCGCCTGAAACATCCCGCTGGCTTTGCGTGGACTTCCATCAAGACCACAGCGCTGGGCCTCCCGGAGACCACTTGGGAGGCAGTCTAGCCCCCAAGTGTGAGGGGGGGGGACACACACGCCGAGTGAGAGACGGCCTCTGCTGTGCATTTACTCTCAGCTGGGAGGCACACCCACACGAGGTGCTGGAGAGTGGTGAGGTGCGACCTCCCCTAACCCCCACGAGGACGCCTCACGGAGAGGCAAGGAGGAGAGGGAGCCTGCGGACGGCGAGGGGCCGCTGCGCTACAGTCTCAGGGCCCCTGCATCTCTGGAACGGCCACCACCTCAACTTCGGGACATCCAGACACAGGTCCACCTCTGGCCTCCTCCTCTGACAACACAGGTGTGGGGAGTGGAAGGGGTGGCCACGGCAGGGACCTTGTAAGCACCGTAACCAGACTCACCTCAGCAACAGGCAGAGAGAGACAGCATAACCGACTTCAGGAAGCGAGACCGCCCACGTTACCCAGCGCGCAGCCCACCTGCACTCCATACACTGCTGCTGTCTCCAAGCGGGAGCCCCTTCCACTCAGCTCCTCCAGAAGCCAGAGCGCGCTCTGGGGAGCCCGGCCCCCCAGCACCCAAAGCGAGACGCCACTGCGTCTGGAGCACAATGATGCAGACACAGCTGCCCTTCCTGCGGGCCACCCTCCCGACGTCCCAGCCTCGCTGCCCAGCCGAGGCTCACCGCGCAGCCTCACGCCTGCCCCGCGCACCCTCCCCACTCCGCTGACGCAGACTCCGAGCTGCTCGTGGGGCACGCCGGGCCTCCCCATCAGAGGAAGGCTCGTCTGTGGCCGACTCCGGCCCCACCTGCCACGTGCTGGCCGCTGGCGGGCTGTCTACAACTCAGACTTCCTCAAGCTGTCACCTCCCATGAGCCTCTTCACTCTGGTCACAGGCCTTCCAGGAGGGAGTTTTACTCTGGGTGGTGGCTTTTTGGACTAGGTCATTTTACCCCACTGTTTTCTGACATTTTGCCATTTAGTGACTGGTTTTGGGGAGTCCTCCACCATTCCTTTAGGAGCAGCATGACCGCAACCATCCTGGAGGCCCACGTCCCACTATGTCCAAGCAGGGTCACCAGCCACCGCAGGCTGCGCCCGAGGCGGGGCCGTGCCCGAGGAGGGGCCGTGCCCAGCACGCGCCACCCTGGGTCTGCTTCAGCCCCGTGAGCATCGTGCAGTCCCGAGGACCACTTTGCATGCCAAAGCAAAATTTATACTTTTGGATAAAAATGGAATGATGATGATTTTATTACTTTTATTGTTATAACCATTATTGTCACAATAGCGAACCACTAAGTCCTTGCAAGGCGCCAGGCACCCCAAGTGTTTCACATGCGGTACATCACTTAATGGTTTAGAATACACGTATCGGTGAGAAACTCGTTAAACGTAAAACACGTCTGAAGCGTCTGCTCAGCTTGAGTCGAGTGCTACGCGTCTGGTAGCGTTGAGAGCCCCCGCCCGTGGCTGATGGAACAAGGCCTCTCCCCACCACGCAGGCGCGTGGCCCCCGGGGCACACCAGGCAGCCACCCAGGACTGAGGCGTTTACGGTGGTGGCTCATGTTCCACAAAAGCAGCCGAGGGAGGGGTGGGTGTGAGTGAGCCGGTGACGGGACGCCTAGAGAATGGGTACTGAGTCGGGAGAGTCAACGGTTCACAGCGATACTGCAAACGACAATTTTTCCTGTAAACTCACTACAGCTAGTGTCATAGTAAAACTGTCTAGTAAAAAAGGCAGAATCAAAAGCCTTCCTGCCTTTGCGCTGGAAGTTGGTTTGCTGTCTACAGGCGGGACACGTTCCATCAGCAGCGAGAGCAGCCAACCAGGACTCTGAAGTGTGCTGCTTGGTCTTTGTTTTTGAAGTTACAGATGCTGACATTGTTTTCAGTAAAAGTTCAGAAAGTTATGAACTAGAGGAGAAAAACGACCTCTAACAGGATGAGCCCCTCAGTGTCCTGTCCTCGTCTCAGGCGCAGGACAGCCCCTGGCCAAGGGCACCCTTCCGACCACCGGATACGAGCGTGTTTCTGGCATGAGATGAACGTGACTGGTAAACGGCCTTGATTAGGTGTCTTACCTTGGTCTTAAAATTTGTTATGTTTTCTTCATTGTGTGTGTTACTAATACCAGTAAAGACAGACTATGACACGTCTTCCGTGACTGCCTGTGAGGGGGTGCCGCGGGGTCTGCATGACGACACGCGGCCTGCAGCAGACGTCTCGGAAAGCTACGGCATGCTAAGCGCAGCGCAGAGCAGCCGCGTTCAGATCCAGCTGGGCTGATGTGGCTCCCACAAAAGCTGTTACCACGAAGGCGAGAGAAACGAGAGTTTGCTCTACTAAGGGAATAAGAAGCGCAGTCACACAACACTTAGACACATTGGCTCTTCCCAGGCCGCGGCTACGCAAGCGCGCGGCTCTCCTGTCCTCCCACAGATGCAGCACTGCCGCCGAAGGGCCCCTCTGCTGGGAGCCTGGCCGGCCACACAGGCCTGTCTGGGGGGCATTTAGACCACAGCATGACCTGAACGTCTGCAAACTCCAACCCTCCAGAGCTCCTCACTGAAACAAAGGCAGTGAAAGGAGAAGCTACGAACATGCAAAGGGCACGGGACCCGCCCCGGCCAGGCCAGCCCGAGCCCTGCCAACAGAAGCCCGCGGCCATGCAGGGCCCGCGGGGGCCGGGGCCGGGGCCAGGGCCGGGGGTCTGGAGGGCTTCTCTGCACACGGCACTGCCTCTCGCGCTGAGAAAGGCACTCAGCCGGCAGACACTGCGCCTGCACCCTGGAGCTCAGCAGTGTTGACACAGGAGCAGACCAGCCTTCCGGCTCACCTAAAGTGAAGTTTAATAAACAGTACAATTCTGTAAAAACGAACTCTACTGTGAGATGTATATATGCTGCACAGAAGTGGCTGCAGAGAAAGCCTGGTGATCTGCACGTTTTTATGGAAGGGACAGAACACACACTATGGAGTCTACGTTATCACCTTCAAAGTGCAAAGGCGTATGAACGCATCATCTCAGTGCATTTAACAGAGAGCACACAGGCACTTAATGACCTATCGACTTCTGAAGTTCCAAAGAATTAAAAATCAATTAAGTCTAATGACTGTAAAATGCTCTGTCAGTCTTCCCAAGCTCAGACCAGATGTTTCAGCCAGGGAGACAAGGATCGCCCTGGTCCGAAGCAACCTGGGGCCCTAATGGACATTCTCCCTTCCGCCCCCGGCCTGGCGTGCTGCTCCAGGTCCACATCTCTGGCCCACACGTCTCATAACAAGGAACAGGGGACGAGACCTCGGTGGGCTCGTACGTTTCTGCTGATGGTGTGTCTCAACAGTAGAAGTAGAAAAAGTCCACCAAATAAGTGAGCCGAAGTGTCAAACCAGAAAAATTCATTAGAAAGTTCTTTAACACAACAGCTGCCTGGAGGGAAGCAGCCTACAGAACTGGGGCGGGCAGCGTGCCTCTCCTCCCGATTTGCAGAGCACCTTCTGCTAACGTCAGGGTATGTGGACACGGACAGCAGGGAAGAGCTTTGTGCGGAACCTGTCTCTCTGTGTGTCGGTCACCCCAGGGGTCCAGCGAGGCGGGCTACCGCCATGCCCGGAGAGACTGCCCCTGTGCCGGCTCCCCGGCAGGGAGCCCACACAGGCCTGCAGGGCGCCGTCCTGGCCCTGCGCTCCCTCGGCTGCCCACCGCCCGAGCGCAAGCGGAGCCCTTGCCCCAGACGGCCTGCCCGCCTCTAACGGGCACAGGCACCCAAGCGTCCCCACCACAGCCCGCGGTAGAGGCCACATCAGCAGTGCCACCTCCTGACCCCCTGCTGCCTCAGAGCCCCGTCCGAAACAGCCCAAGGTGAACATCTCTTCGAAGATGCCCTGGAGACAGGACTTATGTCCACCACAAGGAAAGGGCCACAGGGACCAAGGCAACCAGATGCTTCAGCCTGAAAGTAAGCTCCCTGGGCAGTCCTGAAACTGGGAATCCCAAACTGCCTCTGCACAGCAAAGGCCCAGACCTCCCCCCGGAGACTGCCTCCGCTTTGCTTTTGGTCACAGAGAGGCAGGCTGGACGGTTCTCCTGGCGCCACGGCCCGCGGGCGTGAGAGCCCCCAGAAGCTCCGTGCACAGCGTTGGCTGCCAGGCCCACAGAGCGCGGCCGCAGCCACGGCCATCCTGACTCACCTCGCCACTGGGCACCAAACAACACTCCAGGCCACGTATGAAGCTGGAGGCCCATGGCCACAGGGACACAGGGCCCGGGCACAGCGGCCCGCCCGCCCTGGGGGTGGCTGCCCGAGGCCCGCAGGCAGTCTGCCAACACGGGGTCGGGTCAGGACCGTGTGGAAGGAACATCACAGACCAACATCTTGAAGACAGATTCCAGGCACAACGAAATGCCCCCACACTGGAGCGCAGCCACGCCGTGCACACGCCGGGCAAGCTTCCCTGTGGAGCACACAGCCCTGGGGCCCGAGCTCCCACTCGCCCGCCCGGCCTCCACCCCACTCCAGCGTGGGCCGCTACCCGGCCTGCACACGCGTGCGTGCTGACCGCCCTCACGAAGGTTTTACCTCGTTCTCAGTTAGGGCACGGAAGGCGACGAGCTCTTGCTGAAGGCGAGGGCGGCGGCGGCGGGGGCCCGGTGGCGCTTCTTCAGGGGCTTGCAGGCATCAGACAGGTGTCTCGTGGCTGAAAGGTGATTCCCGCTTATGAAGTTCAAGCCTTAAACCTTCAATCTCTCTCCTGCTTTCAAAGTACCCCTTTAGTGACTGAATTTCTAAAGATGAATTTTCTGGGCGTTAACTCTTCGCTATGGGACGATGAGGGCTGGCGAGCTGGGTGGTCAACAGCCCGAAGCTCAGCCTGGGCCTCGCCAGCCCACCCACACCTGGTGCCAGCCCCCTTGCCCGTTTCTCTGCAGCCAAGCCCAGACAGATTATCTCACCCACAAGAAGTTTAGAACGTCTCTGGACATAAGGCAGTCAATGTAACCACAATACCACTATCACACTCAGAAGCATCAACTCTATCATCAAATATCCACTCTTCAAACTACCTACAAATACCCGTTTTACTTTTGTAAAAAAAAGTCTGTTCAATTAAACTTTTAAAAACCAGTAAACTTCTTTATGGAAAAGAAGGAAAAGAGCCACTTTCAATCTTCTCTTACTCTGATTTTATTTTCCTTTTAAATTCAGATTTGGAGATGGTAAGCATTCTTCAGACAGATGTATCAGAAACATAACTAAAGAAAAGGTAAAGGAAAAAAGTGGTGGCCTGTTCCCCTTTATTGCTCTGACAGCTACTTTCCCCAAATATTTTAAGCTAGTTTCTTCAACACGTAAAACAGAGAAAATCAGTCATCACTTTCACTTTAGCAAATACGCATGGAGAACGGGTACTAAACACAGTGGGATTTACCGCAACAACTCGCACCATCGAGTCACAAGCCTGGACATTTCTGATTTGAATCACCTTTCAAATGTAACTTGAAATCGAAGACAATAAAGCCGAGCAGAAGTCAGAAGAGCGGCTTGGGGGAGCAGCGCCGAGCAGAGCAGCAACTTCCGGCCGCAGCAAGGGCCCTGCCGGCTCGGGCGCCTGCTCCCGCACGGGCGCCTGCTCCCGGCACGGGCGCCTGCTCCCGGCTCGGGCGCCTGCTCCCGGCTCGGGCGCCTGCTCCCAGCTCGGCCTGCAGGCCCGGCCTCCCGCTCACCCGCCGTCTGCGCCGCGGGGCGGCTCCCTGAGGACAGGCCCGGCGCGGCACCCGCCCAGCCCGGGGCCTGGCGGCGTGCTGGCCACATTACCTGCCTGGCTCTTCAGCGAGGACACTGCCTCCAGGGCCTTGCAGGAGTTCGTGCGGGCCGCTTTGTCAGTGATCGACTCTCTCTGTTACAAAACAAACGAGAGAGAGAAAGGGAAGGAGGAGGGAAGAACAACAAAAAAGCAAAGAACGACAGAAAGTCTCCAATGGGAACCAACACGGGGCTGGAGAGCTGGAGCGCAGAAACGCTCCTGTGGACCAGGCTCCACACAGGCCTCGTGCGGCCCACCGACTCCCTCCATTCACAGGGGCCGGTCTCCCGCCCCCCACCCCACGCACGCGGAGAGCCTCCCGTGGGGCCTCCTCGGTGCACTGCCCACCCTGCCCTCGGACTGGAGCGGACTGGCTCAGAGGCAGCCACCCTCCCGCTTGAGGGCAAGCCCAGGATAACTCCACCCTCTCACTGATGGTTCCCAGTTCTGAGACCAGCTCCAGATAAAGCTCACACACAGAGACCAGCAAAAAGCACATTTCACAACAGAATAGCAAAAAAGAATTTTAAAAAGCATCATGAACATGGGCCTGGTGTCCAAATTCGAGCTCTGCGGCCGGGACAGCACCGTGGTGACGCTGCCTCAGGTCGCCCGCCGCCCAGGAGGCTGCCGACTCCAGGGCACACCGCCTAGGGCCCAGTGACAGGCGCAGCACGCAGCTCACGCCCGGGCCACCCGCGCTCGAGGCACAGTGCAAATCACTGCACACGATGCGGCTCAGAGAGCTTCACAAACCAGCCAGCACCACCACTCTAAAATCACGCACTATTTCCTGAGCTGCTAGTTAGTAAATTTCTATCTAGCTACTTAATATGAATTTTGATATTTCAAATGTCTGGGGTCATACTTTTAAGGAAATGATTTATACAAATATTCCAAAGCAACCAGTGTCTGCGTGGTTGCCAGTAAAGGACCATTCCGAGGAGGCAGCTGGAGGAGACCCTCAGCCCAGGCCCCGGCCCTGGGTGCCGGCAGCTCAGCGCAGGGGCCACCTGGGCCGTTAGCTGGCTCACTGCTGGAGCCGACAAGGGCCCCGGGACAGTGCCCTCCGAGCCAGAACAACAGGCTGGGGCCCGCCTGCTCCCCTGAACTGCAAATACACCTTCAAAGAAAGAAGACAGGTGATGTGGTGGCCACACTTCTGTGCTTGAGCAACACGAGATTCATTTTCCGTTCTTTGAAATGAAGCAATAAGAAGAACAACTCCTCAGTCCACGTCCGTGAAAGGCAGTTCGGGACACTCCCTGGCAGTCCGCTGGCTCTCCCACTGCAGGGGCCGGGGTCCAATCCGTGGTCAGGGAACGGAGATCTCACGTCCCACCATGGAAAGACCCCACAGGATGCACAGCACAGCAAAAGAGGGCAGCTTAGAGCCACCCTCAGAATGACGAGCCAGAGGGCCACCGCCCCGAGAGCGTGATCAGATGAGTGCGCGCTCAGCCTAATCTCGCGCCGGGAGGACCCTGCCAGGGTCCCGTTACGGGGCGCCCAGCAGAGCCCGCGTGCTCCTCACGCACGGGCACCAACGCCGGACACACAGGCCCAGCTCCCCGAGCGCCGGAGCCTCGGTCAGCTCTGTGTCCCTCCAGGCCCCAGGTCAGCCCTGCCCTGGAGGCCGCCGGCCCCTGCTGGAGCAGGTCCTGGGGCTGCCTCTACATCGGGACCTGCTGCATCAAACTGGGCTGCGCAGCCTGCTCAGCATCCCTAACTACATCAACAACTGTATGAATTACTAACAAATGGTACGATGCGGCTCAGAGAGCTTCACAAACCAGCCAGCACCACCACTCTAAAATCACGCACTATTTCCTGAGCTGCTAGTTAGTAAATTTCTATCTAGCTACTTAATATGAATTTTGATATTTCAAATGTCTGGGGTCATACTTTTAAGGAAATGATTTATACAAATATTCCAAAGCAACCAGTGTCTGCGTGGTTGCCAGTAAAGGACCATTCCGAGGAGGCAGCTGGAGGAGACCCTCAGCCCAGGCCCCGGCCCTGGGTGCCGGCAGCTCAGCGCAGGGGCCACCTGGGCCGTTAGCTGGCTCACTGCTGGAGCCGACAAGGGCCCCGGGACAGTGCCCTCCGAGCCAGAACAACAGGCTGGGGCCCGCCTGCTCCCCTGAACTGCAAATACACCTTCAAAGAAAGAAGACAGGTGATGTGGTGGCCACACTTCTGTGCTTGAGCAACACGAGATTCATTTTCCGTTCTTTGAAATGAAGCAATAAGAAGAACAACTCCTCAGTCCACGTCCGTGAAAGGCAGTTCGGGACACTCCCTGGCAGTCCGCTGGCTCTCCCACTGCAGGGGCCGGGGTCCAATCCGTGGTCAGGGAACGGAGATCTCACGTCCCACCATGGAAAGACCCCACAGGATGCACAGCACAGCAAAAGAGGGCAGCTTAGAGCCACCCTCAGAATGACGAGCCAGAGGGCCACCGCCCGAGAGCGTGATCAGATGAGTGCGCGCTCAGCCTAATCTCGCGCCGGGAGGACCCTGCCAGGGTCCCGTTACGGGGCGCCCAGCAGAGCCCGCGTGCTCCTCACGCACGGGCACCAACGCCGGACACACAGGCCCAGCTCCCCGAGCGCCGGAGCCTCGGTCAGCTCTGTGTCCCTCCAGGCCCCAGGTCAGCCCTGCCCTGGAGGCCGCCGGCCCCTGCTGGAGCAGGTCCTGGGGCTGCCTCTACATCGGGACCTGCTGCATCAAACTGGGCTGCGCAGCCTGCTCAGCATCCCTAACTACATCAACAACTGTATGAATTACTAACAAATGGGATGAGCTCATAAAACCTATTTTTAGTGGATATTTCAACATACTGAAGACTAACATACATAGTGGACTTTGATGTCCACCTGTCAACTCAGTATTTACAGACAGACTGATACAGTCGTCACTGGAGAGGCTCTTTAAACACATGATTCTGCTGACTCAAAAACACCAAGTGTCGCTCCGTGCTCAGGCCTGCTGAATCCCCTGGCAAACGCTTGCTTGCTCAGCGGCCTCCGGAAAGGAGCTCCCCAGGGACCCCCGTGGCCCGTGCCATTACCTTCCGCAGGCCGTGCCTGTCGGCCCTGAGCCTCTTCCTGGGGGCCTCCTCGACTTCGGCGCCTCCGCTCAGGCCCTGTGTCCTCTTCGTGCGGCTCCTTTTCTTCCCACTTAGGTCACCTTGGGACGGGGGTGAGGACGCTGACGTGAGGCCCTCCCACAAGCCACCCTCTGGGCGCCAAGCAGCCGCCTCGCACGCGCAGGTGCAGGTCCGGCTATGACAGGCCCCCCGAAACCCTGCTCGTTCCCGGGCCCAAGGGTCACAGGGGGAGCTCTGGGCGTGTCCCACACGGCGAGCAGAAACCTCGATCTCGCCCAGGAGCAAACACCCTGCTAACTGTTACCCAGCGTCAGTGTGCCCAGGGTTTTCACAAAGTCCTTCGCTTACATCAAAGACTAGTGAAAGTTAAATCAAACGAAAAAATACAAACGACTTGCTACTTTTAACACATTTCCTTAAAGAAACATCTTGAGGAAAACACTCCACGTCCATCTGCAAATGGAGCACTTTCTACGCGCCTGTGGGCTGTGCACATCAGGCGTCCCCGGGGAGACCGTCCGACCCGAACCCTAAGGGGTCCAAACAGCACTGAGAGGAAGGCGAGGCTTAAGCTGAGGGCGCAGGCCTAGAGGGGCCCATCTGAGCAGGCCAAGGCCTGCTCAGGGCAAACCCAGGACCCGCGCGTGCAGGACCGCAGCACGAGGCTCAGGGTTTCCTCCTGGACTGCTCGCCTCCCTCCAGCATCCCGCGGGAGGGCACTGTCGCCCTCGAGCCCTGCCGGGGCTGCGGGGTGCAGCGGCTGGAGCCTCAGGCCCCTGCGTCCGGAGGCCCTGCTCAACGTGCAGGCCCGACAGCACTCGCGGGGAGCCAGGCTGAGCGCCGGCCTCTCCCGCGCTGGACCCAGACCGGCTGAGCTGGCCAGAGCGGCCTTCGCTGAGCTCGGGGCCAGCCCAGCACCAAGCGCCCTCAGGGAGCACCAGGAGAGGCCCGCAGAGCTGTGGCTGGTGGGACCAACTGAGCTGCTGCCCAACTGTAACCAGCAAGGGCCGAGGTTGGCCTGAGCTGCTAGGACCCTCAGGGCCTGCGCGCCAGGCAGAGAGCCCCCAGGGGGTGATGTCACTGTCCTACCCCGTTGAGGGCGGCTCTCCCCTTGCCAGGTTGTCTCTCATAGAAACAAGCAGGAGGGGCACCTGTGAGCCCCGGCATCGACAAGACAGACAGCGGGCACCGCGGCCTGGCCCGGCGTCCTGGGCGTCAGCCCCGCGGCCCTGGCGGGAGGGCTCGAGGCCGGCAGAGCAAACACACCGGACATCCCGAGGGCAGGGACCGTGCCTGCCAATTACTTAGACGGCCCTCGGTGACAGAGCAGACAGTGAGGTCATGCTCCTCAGGGGTGAGGAGACTCTGGCTTCAATAAAGCCCACCTATTCTTAAATCACCAGTCACTGAAAAGGGACACTTTCCTAGAGTTACATACTAATAAACTGTCTGGTAAACTTCTGCCTTAAAAAAAAAAGGCACGAACCCTAAACGCCCTGCTATTCTGAACTGTAGCATCTGCAACCAGCCCTGCACACACGAGTGGTGCTCACTACTGGGGTCACCGGACGGGGCCATGGGGTCACTGGGCACACAGGCGGGTCGCCCTCCTCCTGAGCTGGCCTCTGGCCCCTGCGCGCCCTGCACCTGGCCTCTCCAAAGTGCCTCAGGTCCAAGCCTCAAGAGACGAAGGCCTCTTCTGCATTATCAACCGACACCCAAACATGTCCACTATGTCCATATGGCGGGTGTCAGTCCCCACCGTGGCATCCAGCGTGCAGACAGCACAGCTGAGGCGGTCACACGTGTCCCCAAGCTCAGTGTGAAGCCTCCCTCCTCTTACCAGTGTCCAGGGCGAAGGGGCCCTGTGTTTACCCACACCCACTGCCAGGCCATGGCCAGCCTCCTCACCCGCGAGCCCCCAAGCCCACAGCTCTGCCCCCAGGAGTGTGAGGGGCGGGAGCAGCCCCTGATGGGAGGCCTGACCCGGCCCGTCAGGCGCGCCTCTGGCCCTGGAGGCGCACGGGCCGCCTGCCTCCCTCACGCGCCCACTGCGCGGCTTTGGTGACAACGTGCTCCGGTGGCTTTATCGTGAGCGCGAGCGCGCTGCGCTGGGCAGGCCCGACAGAGGACGCGGGCCCAGAGGCGCTGTTACCAGAGTCTTCCTCGGACAGGGGCGGAGCCACGAGCGCAAACTTGGTGTGGTAGCGCGCCTTCTGCTTCTCGTTCAGCAGGTTCCACTGCGAGGCGAGCAGCTCCTCGATCTCCTCGACAGAGGCGTCCGGGTGCTCGGCGACCACCTGCAGGCACAGGAGGGGGTTAGGAAGGCCGCCACGGGCACACCCGTCGCCTGCGTCCTGGAACCGCGTCCCAGAAGAGCACCAAAGGACAGCGGCGTCTACCTGACGTCGTAACTCACTGAAATCAGCACCGGGGGGAAGTGAGTCGACTGTGTCTGTGTAAACTAGGAAATGATAAATGGTGACAGAGAAGGGTGCATCTTCTCACATCAGCCAGCGACGGGTGCCTTGCGATGCCCCAGCACCCTGCAGAAGCTGGCAGCGGGGAACGGCTCTGGGTGTGCAGGCGAGGCCCGGCGGAATGCTCACGGCCCTCTGGGGGTGCGCCTGGACGGCACCAAGCAGGCCGAGGGGCCATGCCCCCTGGGAGCAGGGTCACAGAGCACTCTAGCCCTGCAGAGCCCCGGGGTGCCCCTTCCCAAGGCCTCCAGGAGCCCCCACCCGCACTGTGCGCCCCAGCGGTGAGGAGGCCCCGCTGCCTTGTGACGAGGGGTGGGGCGTGTGGGCAGGGCCACGGCCAAGGCCCCTCCGCCCCGCGGGCACCGCTCTGCTCCTCAGCGGTTCCATGCGTGTCTGTGTGCCCTGCGCTGAGGACCACCAATGGCACACGAGAGGCCAATGCACCGCGGCCAGAGCAGAGCCAGCCCACCAGGCACGGAAGCCCAGGGGCCAAGCGGTGACTCCACGCCGTCAGGTGCTGAGAGCAACCAGGGCCTCCCCGGCAGGCCTCGCTGCAGGTCCGCGAAGCAGCGGCCGCTCCCGCTGCCCACGGGCTGGCAAGACGCCTCCCAGCACAGCTGCCACAGGGGCGACAGGCGTCGGCCAGGCCAGCCCCCACCTGCCCCCCGCCCCGCACCCCCACTGCTGCGGGGCCCGCCCCTGAGAAGGGGCACCGCGCCAGCCTCACCGAACGTGGCTGGTCATGGCAGCGCACTGGCAGTGGACCTGAAGTGTGCATGCTGCACGGAGACCCTCGCCCCGCCGGAAGAAACTACCTCAGACAGGCAGAAAATCCCAAACCAGCAGCCACGGCCTCCCCAGCGAGCCAGCCGCGTGGGGCAGGGGCGGGAATGGGCCAGGCCGGGAGCACGGCGGACGGAGTCTGGGCACAAGGTGAGGAGGGAGCCACTGGGCAGAGCCCAGCCCGGGCCAGGTGCCTGCAGGGAGGAGGCAGGGGCAGGGAGGACAGCAGTCGTCCTGGAGGAAGACCTCCACAGCCCGGTCAAGACCAAGTGCAGGGGGAGCAGGTTCCAGAAGATGCTTCAGGAAGGGCTCATGGACTCAGGGAACCAAAGGGCTGCCGACAGGCTCGACGGAAGACGGCACTACCACCCTCCCACCACCGGCCCACCCTTGCCCGCCCGCGGAGCTCAGCGCACTGGCAGTGGACCTGAAGTGTGCGTGCTGCACGGAGACCCTCGCCCCGCCGGAAGAAACTACCTCAGACAGGCAGAAAATCCCAAACCAGCAGCCACGGCCTCCCCAGCGAGCCAGCCGCGTGGGGCAGGGGCGGGAATGGGCCAGGCCGGGAGCACGGCGGACGGAGTCTGGGCACAAGGTGAGGAGGGAGCCACTGGGCAGAGCCCAGCCCGGGCCAGGTGCCTGCAGGGAGGAGGCAGGGGCAGGGAGGACAGCAGTCGTCCTGGAGGAAGACCTCCACAGCCCGGTCAAGACCAAGTGCAGGGGGAGCAGGTTCCAGAAGATGCTTCAGGAAGGGCTCATGGACTCAGGGAACCAAAGGGCTGCCGACAGGCTCGACGGAAGACGGCACTACCACCCTCCCACCACCGGCCCACCCTTGCCCGCCCGCGGAGCAGCGGCAAAGCACACAGCCCACCGGCCCTGCCTCCCGGCTCCTCCCAGGCCCCCTCTCAGCCTGCTCTGCCCTCTCTGCTCCCTCCAGACCGTCTAGACAAAGGAGGGCACCCCCCTTGAACATCTCAGGCCGGGGAGCCTCCCTGAGGGTCTCTGCCCCGCAGCCGGGCTCGGCCCCCTGCTGCCTGGGGGCCTGCAGGCTCAGCAGGGCGGGGCCCCCCCTGCCTCTCCTCAGCACCCAGACAGGCAGCAAGGGCAGGGTCTGCAGCTCACGTCCCTTCGCCCAGCCCCTCCGTCGCAGTCATGAAAACCTTCCCCTCCTTGGAAAAAGGTGACACGGAAAGCCAGGTACGCATGAGCCCACAGCACAACTCAAGACCCCAGAATCCCCTTGGAGAGGCTCTCCCGTCCTCAGCCTCTGCACATGTGCGCCCTGGAGAGCCTCCTGCCGTCTCAGACTGGCAAAAACGCTCCAGGGGCCCCGAGACTTCAAGTCCAGGGCTGGAAGGCCTCCACCCTGGCCCAGGGACCACCTGCTGGGGGGCTGGCTCCTGCTGTGATGGAACACCCCCCCCGCCCGCCGCCGCCTGCTGCCACACACACACATCTACTGGAGAGGCCACCTGGCGAGGAACGGAGGCCCCGCGGGCACCAGGATATGGCACCTTGGGGAGGGTTCTCAGCCCCAGTCCAGCCCTCAGGTGACACAGCTCCACCAAGCTGACATCTCAAAGTGACCTCACCAGAGATGCTGAGGCGGAACCGCCCAGCCAAGCTGCTCCCAAAGTCCCGACCCACAGCCTCTGAGATCATCAGCACAGGTGGCTGTTTTAGGACACTGTGCTTCGACAGGCACCCGATACAAATGTACATCCAAAGAACCGAGACAGAGACACTGCCACCCTCTAAAGGAGCTGTAAAAATCAGGGCACGTAAAGTGGGAAAAGACTCTTTAAAAATCAGAAACTGTGTTGGAAGCATCTGCTAATAAAACTGCTCCTGGGAACTCCACAGGCCCAGAACCCGCCGTCCAGTGCAGGGGCAGGGCTCAGGCCCCGGGGCCTCGGCCGGTGGTCAGGTGGCCCAGAGGTTCAGAACCTGACGTCCAGTGCGGGGGCAGGGCTCAGGCTCCGGTCTGGGCGCCGAGGCCCCGCAGGCCACTTTGCAACTGAGCCCGAGCTGTACTGCTCCAAGTGGGCGCCGCGGCGAGACACCCGTGCGCACAGATAAGGCCCCACAGCGGAAACACGCAGGTCGAAGCGCCACGGGCTCTGGTGCCCTACGCTAACTCTCCTCGTGCGAGCCCTGCAAGCCACGTGCTGGCGCCGCTCGGCTGCTGGGGGCCACGCCCCCGCCCTGGTCCCCCAGGGACCCGCGTCCTGCACGCTCCTGCCCTTGCCTCAGGGGGAGCGGGGCTCGGGGAGTCCTCAGCCCAGGAGCTGGACTCCAGGAGGAGCCAGGGCTGCATGGCCAACCCAAGCCTGCGGCACACAGACTGGCCAGCAGAGCGTGGGGCAGAGAGCTCAAGCCGCTGAAAGCAGCTCGGCACTCTCCTTCGTTTGCAAGAAGCAGTCAGAAATCGCTTTTTTTAAAAAAGCAGCCAGCGGTCACCAGATGTCCTTGACGGGCACAGCCTTCTATCTGGTGACTCCAAACAAGGAGACTCCATCCCTGCAGCATCGGCCACTGGCTCATTAAGAACCAAACAAAACCACCCTGGGGTGCACAGCCACTCTCCGAAGGAAACGAGCATGTGGGAGAGCCAGGCCACTTTGCAGGCGGGGTCCGCAGTCTCCTGCACTCAGCAGCAGCGCCACTGCCTGCAGAAGCAGCACAGCGCACCTGCAGGGGCAGGCACACCCCGTCCCGACTGACGGCACCGGGCCCCGGAGCCGGCCACCCGCGCCCAGCAGGAGGGCGTCTGGCTCTGCCGCAGGCCGGACTGTGGCCGCACACCTGCAGTCGGGTGAGCGTGCGCTGGGGTGCCCACAGCAAAGCTCTGGGGGGACGCTCAGGCCAGAGAGGCCGCGTGGCGGCTGCAGGGTCTGGGCTTGGGGCGCCCTCGGCACCTGCCGGAGCGGCCGCCCACCTGCTCTCAGTGCACGCCTTAGTGCTGGAAGGGCTGGCTGACAGCAACTTGGGTCCCCACGACAAAGAGGCGTCCTCTGGAAAGCGGCCTGGTCTCCCTCATAAACTCAGACAAGGGCACGCTCTAGGGAGGGGCAGACTGGGCAGTGGCCCCTGTGCAGGCAGAGGCCTGGGTGCGCCCAGCGCATCTCTGAGGACAGACGCGGGAGGCAGGGAGGCACAGGCGGGCAGCGGGCGAGCGTGCTGCACCTCCACACTGTGGCGAGGGGATCTGAGGGCCCCTATCCTGGACGTGCAGCAAGGACGCCTTCACGGTTGAGCAACGGTGCAGGAGCGGCTCACAGCCTGCCAGGCCTGCCAGAGCATCTTACAGCTCTGAACACCGAGCTAGGGCAAAACTTCTCTAGGGCTGAAACTGTAAGACAAGAGCCACGGGCATCTTCAGCCTCACTAGGCACTGCCAAATTTCTCTCGGAACTCAACGTAAGGAATGGCCCTCCACGGCCGTGGCTTCCCACCCCAGCCGCGGGCCCTTGGCCACAGAGGTGCTGGCCGTGCGGGGGCCGGATGCCGTCCCTGCTGCCCCAGGCTCAGCAGCCGGTCTGAGCTCACTGGCACCTGGGGTCTCTATGACCTGCTCTTCTCAAAGCCCCTCCCCTTCCTCCCCCAGGACTGTCCTGAGCTCTGCACACGTAGCTCTCGTTTCACGTTAACAATGTTCCTTTCCAGTCTGTAAACCGTTTGGCTGAAGAAGCCTTCCCTCCCCTGGACAGAGAGACTGAGAGAACGCTCCTCCTGGAGCCGCTGGACTCTGAAGCCGGCAGCGGGGGCGCTTCCCCCGCACACCGGCCAGTCCTCAGGCCGAGCTCCCCGTCCAACGCGGCTGCGCTAGCACCTGCTTAAAGAGGCAGACGTTCCTGCAGGGTGCTTCCCCGGAGGACACTGGACTTGAGAGTTAACAGAGGGGGGTGGCAGCTGGAGCTTCAGAACAGCGAGCCTTCCCGTCACTCTCTCCTCAAGTCGCTGGAACATCAATCATTTTCCCCCAAAGTCACACCTATTTTGCTACCTGCCCTTCTTGCGGCCTCAAGACACGACCCCGCGCTGCCCCAGCTCCCCCTCGATGCTGCGGCTCCCCTGTGCTGGGCGGCTCCGCATCACCACCTCCCCCGGGCCAGGGCTCTGCCGCGGGCCTCCTCTTGCTGCTTGGCCGTGCTTAGTGGTGGCACCCAGGGAACCCTGCCTCGTTCACGATCCGAGAGGGCACTTCCGAAGTATCCTCAAAATCACCCCTCAGCAGACGGAAGGGAGTTCCCATCTACTCCCGCCTGCTAACTTTGCATCAAAAAGCAATCACGCCTAAGGACCTCCCCCAGGGTCCAGGGCTGAGGAGTCAACGCTCTCACCGCAACCCACTCAGGTTCAACCCACTCAGGTTCAACCCACTCAGGCTCAACGCGTCACGGAACTAACCACAGAAGCCACGTGGCGTGACCAAGAAAAGCGCTGCCGCCGCCACTGCTCTTACAAACGCTCTTTCTCCACCTACTGAGATGGTTATCTAATCGGCAGAGGAATCGTAACAGGCTTTCTAACACCACATCTGCCTTGCAGTCCTGAGAAGAGTCCCACCAATCCACTCATTTCAACTAACAGCGAAGAGCCAGCGGTGCCGGCCTGAGCCCTTGAAGTGGAATCAAGACCTGACGGAGTCCAAACGAGCTAGCTCACTCTACAAAAAGGATGAAGAAAGCCAGTCAAATGTTCCGCCACTGACACGGGCCGCCGTGCACGCGCCGCGGCAGCAGGTGCCGACACGCTCAGGCCCACGGCAGCGTCAGGTCCTGAAAATCCAATCTCGCACCACCTCCTGGAGGCTTCTGAGCCGCCTCCTGGGGAAGGCACGAACCTGGGCTGGAGGTCAGGGAAAGGCCAAGCTTCTAGCAACGAGCAGCCCGACTCCCGCTGTCCCTGGGCCTCCCCACCGTGGTCAGGAGGAATATTCTAGAGCACAAAGGCAAGGGCCTCTGCCCCCGAGCGCTGCACTGGCTTCCCCCTAACGACACCTGAGACCCGCGTGTACTGAGCGAGCACCACGGCCTGTCCGACAGCGCTGGGGGCTGGGGCCAGGCGCCGTGAGGATGGCCCCATGGGCAGACCCCCCGCAGCGAGCACAACCCCTGAGGGCCGCCCCTGCACCAACCTCATCCCTGTGCTTCTGGCAGAAGACCAGGAACTGGGACGCCGCGCCGCCCCTGCGACTCCTCGGGGCAGAGGCCGCGGCCTTTCTCCTGCCAGCGGGGGACCCCGCGCCCCTCCTGGGGTCGGCCTCAGCCACCTCCTGCGGCGTGGCCCGCCCCGGCCCCGGGCCACCGGGGAGGTTCTCCGCGGAGCTGGACAGCTTGGCCCTCCGTCTCCTCTTGATGGGCGCGCCCTCCTCCCTCGAGGACTTAGGGCTGTCTGCAGCTTCTCCGCCTCCTGAGGGCTCTGCCGCTTCTCCCAGCGACTCCGCAGCCACGCCTGCCTCCTTGGCCACGTGGGGGTTGAGGGGAGCTGGTCCCCCACGTAGAGGAACGTGTACTTGGCCCTCCGCTCCTCCACCGCCATGCGCGCGGCGGCCTCGGCCTGAACGAGGCCCATTTCCCACTGGGCCCTCAGCTTCCCTGAAATGGGCTTCAAGAGCTGTAAAGGAAACAGGAGACAAGTGTGAGTTTCATCAAATAAACATTAAAAATTAAGCCACTTTAAAGAAGTTCACTTTTAGAATGTCAGGTAAATTTAGAAATCAAAAGCTATAAAAACCAATTAACTTGAAGGTTTTAGAGTTCAGACCAGTATAACTCTACTGTTTCTTGAAACTAGAAATCAATTGCAATTACAAAGAATACTTATACATAATATCATATAGATATATATGTCTGTGTGTGTGCATACATAAAGGAAAACAAAACTTAGAAAGCTCTCTCTGGGAGTCATCAAAGGAGTGAGCAGGATAAACCACGTGTCTGCACAGAGCTGCCGCGCCGCCAGACGCAGCGCGCTGGGCAGAGCCAGCGGTGGCGGACCAGCAGCCACGGCAGCGTGTCAAACCACCACAGCTCAAGCACAGGCAAGTAGTCACGGATAGAAATGAAAGTGCGTCTGAAATTGAACCGAAGGAGCGTCTGTCACCTTAGTTTTCTCAGCTTTCGTGGGCGCCTGCTTGGCGCTCTCCTGGCATAATCTTTCAAACTGTCCTTCTCCTTCAAAAGCTACAAGGCTCTTCTCAAATATCCAAGCTCTTTCTGGGGCATCACCAAAGAACTGTACGTGATACTGGCGTGCACTCTTTTTCTGACCTAGTTTTTAAAATAAAATGTTAGAACTTGAAAGTTAGAATTTGGGATGAAATTAGGCATATCTATTAATAATTACTGATATCAAGTTAGGAGTGGCTTTGAAGTCATTTTACTTGGTGCTGTTGGAATCCATTAACCTCAAAATAAATCCTTTTATTTCCCCACCACACTCTACAGCAAAAGGGGAAATAGGCTCGTGAGATTCAGATAGGGTTCAAAGCCCACCAGGAAAGCCACTGACCAAGCTCGCTTCTCACCCCCTCCCTCCATGAGGAGGGAGCCGCCGAGGAGGGCACTCCACCAGCCAGAGCAGAGCGGGCAGCGGTGAGGGCCGCAGCTCAAACCCCAGCGCCCACGCGCACCACGCTGCGGGGAGGGCAGCTCGAGGCCACCACGTGCCCCCAGACGCTGAAGGAGCCACCGCCCTGGCCCCTGTGCCCTCGCACAGGACAGCGGCAGCAAAGCACACTTCCCAGGGAACCAGCACCCTCCAGGAGCAGCAGCTGGAGATTCCCTCCCTCAGCCAGGCGACTGCCAGCCAGCGCCTCTAAGAAAGCCCGCAGCAGCCCCTACGGGCCACAGGCAGCGGAGCGCCGAGCTCTGCAAGAAGGCCCAGCGCAGGCACCAGGGCCCAGCGGAGCCTCTAACAGAGCCCAGAGCTCACAGAAGTCAGCAGTCTGCAGGGCCACAGACGCCACCGAGTAGGCAAGGCCTGGCAGAGAAGAACTCTAGTTTGCTGTCAGGAGAGAAGAACGAGAGCGAAGCGCCATCTGAAATTTGACAATGCCGCCATGAAGGCAGACGGCTGGCCTTCCGAGGAGAAGGGCAGAGAGCTCACCAACCCAGGAGCACGCGCCAGAACTGACCCCACCCAGCACCTTGCCCAGCACCCAGGCCCGGGCACAGCTCTGGGACAGTCCAGCTGCTGGGGGAGGAGGAGACAGGGCCATGTTCACGAAATGACAGAGGACAGCAGCTCTGGATGCTAGAAGGAAATGCCTTCGAAATCCCGAGAATTACGCCCAGCATAAAATCCCACACCCAGTCAAACCAGAACTCGAGAGCGACAACAGCGGTGCCCCCCGCACTCAGAACTCAGAGCAGCCTCCACCCCTTCCTCAGGACACCGAAAGCCACGCTGCCGCAAAGCAGGAGAGCTGACGAGACAGGGCACAGCGTGGAGCCACAGACTCCACCGGCAGCGAGGGACGCGCCCCAGAGGCTCGGGGGCCTGCCGGCCAGCACAGGCAGATGGGGAAGCAGGGCCCAGGGGCGCGAGCACGCGGAGAAGGGAGCGGCCTCGCGGGCGCCTCACGGAAGGAGACCAGGCAGCGGGAAGGCAGGCGAAGGGAGAGGAGGCCCGCCAACCCCCAATCAGAGGAACTACCCACGTGAGAGGATGAGCTTTACAGACAGAAGAAGAAACACTTGAAAAAATTTAAGCTGAATGGCAGCGAACGATACAATTCCACGAGAAATGCAGCAGTTATCTCCAGAAAAAAGACAAAACGTTGTACAAGAAATAAAATGCAATTACAGAACACAGCTGAGTTTTTCACTGGATGATATTTACATGGTCAAAATTAAATGAACACTTATGCTTGATGTAATAAAAAAAGTGAGTTAATTATATGGGAAGAATGGAAGGGAAAGAAACAGGAAATGATTGAGGAGATCAATCTTCATTTACCGTAACAAAAAGTCAACAGAAACTATCTAATGATAAAAGAGTAGCTAAACCCAAAAGAAAATGTTTAAAGAGTTAAAAATTAATAACTTCTGGGAGGGCAGGGGACTGTTTTTCACTATTAATCTCTCAGGACAATTTCACTTATTCATAAGTGTGTATACTTCTTTTGATTTTAAAATAGCTAAGACTCAGAGCTATGTCAGGAGATTTGTGACTTCTTTGTTTTAGTGTTTTTGAAAGACCTCTCGATCGTGAAAATGAATATAGATATTTGCCACAGCATTTGCAGAACTAAGGAAAATGAGTCACAGTGCACACGATGAAACGATATGAACGCACATAAGTTTTTAAATGAATAGCTAAAGACAGTAAAAATGCTCCTTATATGTCAACTGGAAAAAAAACCAGAGAATATGACAGGCTGACCCCACACTTATAAAAATTAATTTAACATTTTTAAAGTTCTTTTCTGCTCATAAATGTCATACCAAACATAACCCAACTTTCTCTTATTTTTAAGGTTTTTTTTTTAAGCCATCTGAATTTTAGTTTGGTCCAAATTGAGAGATGAATTCCTTACTTTCTTTATAACCATAATTAACCAACTGTCCCACCACCCGTTAGCAACCCTTCCTCCCTGGGACCTTGGATTTTCATCCTCACAGTTGGGAGGAGAACACTGGTCACTGAGGCCCACCTGCCCTCCTTCCTGAGAGAAGCTGCCCCCACGAGCTCGGGCACTGGAACGCGTGCTGAGCTGGCCTCCTCCCCACCACGGCCCATCAGACGCCAGGTGGATCCGGAACCTGGGCGAGGTCGAGCAGACCAGGATCTGCTCCATGGGAAACAAAGAACAAGGACAGCCAGGCCCACGTTCCCTGGTTCGGTCCATGAGGGGTCACTGGAGCCCCAAAACAGGTAAAGTAGAAACTGACAAAAACTCAAATAGGAAAGGGCACGTCCACCACCACAGCGGGAAATCCTAACTCACCTCTCTTCCTAGCTGACAGAGCAAGCAGAAAGGAGCAGTCACAGCATCAGCTCAGAAGGTGAGAGTCAGACCACCTGCGCCATCTTCAGAAAATGCTGGAATTTAGAAAGACAGCAACGAAGGCTGCTTTCTATACAACAACACAGAAAACGCGACAATAAGACCCTCCACACAGGAGAGTCTCCCCCAGCGGACCAGCAGGGCCCAACAGGAGAGAGCCAGACCCGACGCCCCAGCGTCTGCAGGGAGACCAGCAGGACCCGGGTACACCAGGGAGACGGTAACGTTCCCAGGGGCAAGAGAATCCAGTCTTCTTCAGTGTAATACCCCAAACCCCAGTCATCTCCTGATTCCAACCTAGAGGGCCAGGCCTCAGAGCCGCTGGCTCGTCCATGCGCCCTGGCAGACAGTCACCAAGACAAGCTCTGCTGCTACAAGCAACAAAAACGCGGTCAGGTCTGCAGAGGAGGTCTGAACTCTCTAGGCAGCTGTGCTCTCTTCTGCACACAGATTCTACTTCAGTTTCTGCGACTCAAGTGTGGGCTTCCCTGGGGCTCAGGGGTAAAGAGTCTCCCTGCCAACGTGAGAGAGACGGGCTCGACTCCTGCTCTGGGAAGCCCCACATGCTGTACAGCAACTAAGCTCGCGCACCGTAACCCAGGAACCACGACGGAGCCGTGCACTGCGGCTGCTGAGCCGCGTGCTCCCAGGCCTGTGCGCCACCGCAACGAGGAGCCCACACACTGCAGCCAGAGAGGCTCCCCCTCACCACCCCTGGGGAAACGCCCCGACAAAGCTAGTTTTTAAGAAAAGCTTAGATGCGTTGCTACCGATTCAGATTCAAGTACTCCTGTAATCCCAAATATGATAAGTAAAAAGAAGCACACACAGAAAGAGAGAATCAGGGGTGGGAATCAGGAATGGGCTGAGGGAGTTCCACCTTACAGGAGTCAAAAGGCCTTGCTTCCCAAGCCCCTGCTGGGCCAGCTCCACACCCGAAGCCACCCTCCTGCACGCATCCTCCCAGCAAGGACTCCTGAGCCTCAGGCCCACAGTCCCAGGTGTTGCAGAGGCAACGGCGGCAGCGTGCCAGCAGACCCACCTCACCCTCCGTCCTCTGCCTTCCGGGCCTTGGACACAACCAGAGCCCTGACCTGGGCAGCCACACACCACTCAGTCCTCAAAGGACCCAGGCTTCCTCTGAGGAAGAGCTGGCTGAAGGACCAGGCGAAGGCAGTGTAAAGGGAGCCCGCTGTGTGGTCAGTGCTTAGCACACGTCAGGAAGCGTGGCAAGACTGGCGGAGCCAGGGCAGCGACACGCGGCTGCAAGGGGCTCCCTGGGCCCCAGAGGCCATGTCTGGAGCAGTGGGGTGTTAAAGAGGGTGAAGGCCTTAGAGCTCAATATGTAAGCGCCCTTTTGGGACGGAGCTCACCTTCACAGAGAAGCACCAGCCCCTTCACCATGAAAAGGATAAAAATGGAGAGCTAGCATTCAGCAGACCAGTGGATCCTCAGGGAGGACCAAACCTCAGAGGAAGGCGGCCAGGGAGCCGGGCGCCAAGCGCAGCACGGGTCAGCCACTGAGACAGTGGCCAGCGCCCACCGGACACTCTGGTCCACACCTCCCAGGCGGGGGCCACAGCACGGGCCAGCCCCATGGTCTCACAGGTTCCTCTGACCCCTTCGCTTTCCAAAGGTCATCCGACTCCCCTTGCAACCCATCCTGGCTCTCAGCCTTCTGAGCTCTTTCCAAACGCACACTGTCAGCGCTCTGAAGCTGGGCTGAGCTGACTAAGGCCGCCTCCCCTCCAACCCAAGACAGTTCCCGGAGAAGCGCACTGCTGGACTGGACCCCCCCTTTCCAGAAGGCCTCGGTGAAGGGCCAAGTCCGCGCCCTACCTGCATGGCGCTCGCCTGCCTCTGAGGGCCTGAGTCTGCTCACAAGGCCAGGGCTAGGGGTTTGCTCTCGGCCACAGGGGCTGGGAGGGCATCCTGACTCAACCTCAGGGTGAAGAGAAGAGCGGTGCGCGGCCACACTGGAGCTCCCCGGGAGATCTAAGCAAGGCCCTGAGACAAAGGGCCAGCTACTGACGGGCCACTTCCTCACATGCCGGCAGGGTACTGGCCTTGTTCCAGGAGGACTCCCGCTGACAAGTCAGGGTGAAGGGTTAGGATGGGTATGGCACCCACTCAGATGAGCTGGCAAAGGGGAGTGTATTTATATGCAAAAGAGAGACAGAGCAGGTGAAACAAAGTGTTTAAGGTTGGCAAGTCTAGCTGAGAGTGGATGGCATCCACAGCACTGGTCCCCTCTGAACAGTGGGCTTGAAAAGCTTCTGAATGGAAAAAATAGTAATAAACAAAATATTTCACATGAAAAACGAGACAAGACAGAATCCACCTGTGACCACTTGGCACTGGGAACATTCCGGGTCACCTGGCAGCACAGAACACTGAGAGCGGGCACAGAATCATCAAAACTGAATCACCAAACACCAGGACTGCGCAGGGGACTAACTGCTCAGACAGCAACGCTTTCAGGAAAAGGCCCAGAGGTGGCCAGGGGACTGGGCGCAGACACAACACAAACTCTGGTTTAAAAGTTAAAAAAAAGAGGCTGATGCTAACACCCGCGAGCGCCCCAGTCTCTGTGCCAAGATCTTTCCCCGAGAGCAGCGTCATCTTCACCTTTGTCCTCCACACGCAGGAAGACACCCTAATAATCGAGGCCTAGACACTGAGCAGCAGCTCCCTACCGGCTGAGCCGGGCCCCGGCAGCCGACTCTCCAGAGTCTGCGCCTCAACCAGAAGGACACGGTGCCGTTTCTTAAGCAAATGTGTGGAAGCGCGGAGCCGGAGCTCGCACGCCAGTGGTGGCGTGTCAGCCTCACACAGAGAGGCTGCTGCCAGCTCAGCTCAGCTCAGTCACGTCCGACTCTCTGTGACCCACGGACTGCAGCACACCAGGCCTCCCTGTCAGTAAGTTGGAGCTTGCTCAAACTCATGTCCACTGAGTCGGTGATGCCATCCAACCATCTCATCCTCTATCATCCCCTTCTCCTGCCTTCAATCTTTCCCAGCATCAGGGTCTTTTCAAATGAGTCAGTTCTTTCCATCAGGTGGCCAAAGTATCAGATCTTCAGCTTCAGTCCTTCCAATGAATATTCAGGACTGATCTCCTTTAGGATGGACTGGCTGGATCTCCTTGCAGTCCAAGGGACTCTCAAGAGTCTTCTCCAACACCACAGTTCAAAAGCATCAATTCTTTGGTGATCAGCTTTCTTTATGATCCAACTCTCACATCCGTACATGACCACTGGAAAAACCATAGCCTTGACTAGACAGACCTTTGTCGGCAAAGTAATGTCTCTGCTTTTTAACATGCTGTCTAAGTTTGTCATAGCTTTTTATCCAAGGAGCAAGTGTCTTCTCTAAATTTCAAGGCTGCGGTCCCCGTCTGCAGTGATTCTGGAGCCCAGGGAAATGAAGCCTCTCACTGCTCCCGCTGTCTCCCCATCTGTTTGCCATGGAGTGACAGAGCTGCTGCAAACTACAGAAGCTATCTGACCCTAAACCGGGGGGCTGGGTAACAGAGCTTGAGCCCTGCAGCTGGAGCAGAGAGACACAGAAAGACGCCTTCCGTTAGTACGGCCTGAGACACTGGGAGGCTGAAATGAGGCAGGAGTTCCAGTGCTAAAAAGGCCCCCGAGAGACTGCACGCGGCGCACTCTGCAGACTAGCAGCCGGCTGCTCTGCCTGGGCCACCTGCCTCTTCCTGCACATGTGCACCGGGGTCTCGGGACACGGGAGAGGGCCTCTCATCGCCGTCTGCGCCTCCCAAGTCTGCCTGCCAAGGGGCACTGCTGAACCCCACTCCCAGCAGCAATGCCCCAGCAAGGCTCAGGCCTCCAGCCAGAGGCCAAGAGGGGCCACTGGGGCAGGCCCCACCCAGCCTGCCCACGTCTCTGGAGGGCACGGCCACCTAGGCGCCGTGGTCAGCCCCAGCCCTGCATCACCACATCTCACCTTCCTCACACCAAACTCAAATTTACTCTAGAAGAACTGTTTATGAGACATTCAAACCACCCAATTTTGTTTTTTTTTCCTCCAAAACCACATGAGATCTTATGTTTCATGAATTGTCCAATTATTATTTAAGCATCTGCTCTAATCTGTATCATAACACATTACATCACATTATGTTCTCTAACTTCTCTGATTTATAACTCAAGTTTCATGACACCAAAGATGATTGTTTCTAGTCTTTTTTCCTTTTACCCACCTAACAAAATAAGCTGGGATGTTTTTAAAACTAAAATGCAATATAAAATACTAATTTCTGAAAATCATGCTCATATAAGTAATTACTATATATCTAAATAATAATAAATTATCATAAAACCTGAAAGCAAATGAGAAGGCAAAGACCATTCTCTTTTAATACTAATTCAATCAGACAAAGTACATATCCAAGTTGGATATAAAAATAAAAACAATGTGTCATGTCTGAATCACTAACTTCAAAGTTACAAAATGTACCACACAAAAAATGTAACAATCCAACCCACCTCCACCAACAAGCCAACTGAAATGCTGTATGAAAGGCCAATAAGCAGGCGGAAAGGTGCTCGCCGTCACTATCACTAGGGAGACGGAAATCCACGCCACCGAGAGCAGACCGCATGCAGAGCGGGGCCACCGGGGTCCGGGGCCCTGAGGACTTGCCGCCTCGCAGGGAGAGCCGCAGGTCCATGAGTACGCAGAGCTCTGGCACAGATGGCGGGACCACTACCTGGCGAAGTGGACGTATTTCAAGCCACTCATTTGAGCACTCGGTCAGGGTGGTGAATCGTGCGTTTGTGCGTCAAAGCACAATAAAAAAGGGGGAAATAAGGAGCCGCAGCAGGGCTGCTGGAGGAAGAGGGAGAAGGAAGCTGGGAGATGAGAACAGTGAGATGCAGAAGACGGAGACGGAACGGCAGCCCCACTGTGCCCCGTGGTACCTTTCAGCCTGGTGTGGCCGTGCAGGAGCGGGTCGGCAGAGACCATGCAGGGCCACCACGGGTAGCCAGACACCTTGGACCACACCAGGTCCCCGACCCCGAATCTCAACGGCTGGCCTTCGTCTCTGCTGCTGTTCGGACAGGACTCTCTCTTAGCTGGAATCTGAAAACGAACAAGAGACGCGTCAAGCACCCAGCCCTAAATCCAGCTCCCTGTCCACAGACGAGCAAGGCTGCGTCAGAGCAGACTCCACACACGCGCACACACCCCTAGAAAGAAATGCGCTTTCCCTCACGGCTCCCTCGCCATTGGTGCGCTTTCCCTCACGGCTCCCTCGCCGTTTTAGCCAACAGCCCCGATAGCACGTCACCAAAACCGTTCATCTCCTGCCCTCAGCTGAGAGGTCAGCAAGTACTGGCACAGAGGTGCCCAACGTTACGAAGGGCTCTGCAGAAATCCCCTTCCTTGGCCTGGTGGGAGGCTTTTAGCGGAGCTTTATTCGCAGGCTGGGCAAGAATTCTCATGGAAGTCATCCTCTGGCCCACTGCCCCTCTGATCCCTTGTCTGACAGTCAGTCCTCAGGAGAGAGGACCCCAGGGGGGCCAGGACACGGGGCTCGGCAGCAGGCCCAGCCCCACCTCCACCATCCAAGGCATGGGCTCTCGGAGCCTCAGCCTCTGCACCTCGGAACCCAGGCCAGGAGGAGGCTGAAGGCCTGGCAAGAGCCTCGCCCTCGCCAGGGGGCGGGGCACAGTCGAGCTGCTGAGCGGCTTCAAGCCTCAGTCCCGCACGCAGGCACGGGGGCGAGCGCGGCCACCACACCCCTCGGGGGGTGAGGGCTGGCACAGAGCAGGTGCGCCACACACTCCTGAAAAGACGCCGGCTCTCTGGCTGCTCCACAACGTCCCAGCATCACACGCAGCGTCGCCTCAGCCTCGCGCCCGCGCCCTCAGGACAGGCAGCACTGCGCCCACTCGGAGGGTAGGCCAGACTCAGAGAGGCAAAAGCAGGCGACTGGCCCAGGTTCTAACAAAGCCAGCCGGCAGCCTCTGCCCCATAAAGGAGCATGGATCCACCAGGGGGCTTCAAGCAGGGCCACAGCGGCCAAGGCCGCCACCACTGTGATTACGTCTGAGCCGCCCCGCGCCCCCACCCTGAAGGTCTTCTTCATCTCAACTCCTCCAGGGACATGTCGGTCCTCTCCCGTGCCATCTGTGGGACTATCAACAAAATTCCTCACTATGACTTTACGGTGATTACTCCTGCCTTGGTGAGAAAAAACCAAACTGGCCTCAAGCCCCTGCCCCTCCTCCTGAAAGCGGGCCTGGAGCTTCGCCTGCCAGCGCACAGAGGGCTGCCGGCCCTATTTACGCAGACCACCAGCTCAGGAACAGGGGCGCCACAAAGCCCTCTGCAGCAGCTCTGCCAGGGCTGAGGTTCCTGCCTGTCACTGAAGACTTGTGGCATAAACACCATGTTTTCATCCCACATTCCCGCCCTAGCCTCCGAAGCCTGAACATGCATTCACGCGCACTCCAGCACCACGCTCCGCGATGGGGGCCAAGGGCATGCGGGCGGGAAGCGCGCCCCGTGGGCACTGGAGCAAGGCATTCGCAGGGCCCTGCAGTGGGCAGTGGGCCCCGGGTGGACAGTGACGGAGGGGAGGCTGGCGGGAGCGCTCCTCAGACAGCAGAGACCCAGGAAGCCCCACGGGGCCCCCACTGACCGCCATCAGGCGGAGCGCAGCTCTGGGAAACAGGACCGCCTGAAGGCCGAGGGCTCTGGAACGGCCAGGCCCAGATTCAGAACCTCACAGCCTCCACACGTCGTCTCCAGGCCTCGGTGCTGCTCGCAGGAGGTGAGTGTCCTGGCGGCGAGCCCCAGAGCACGTGGAGCGGAGGCCGCGGGGGCTGCGCCGCTCCTACCGCTTCTCGCACATCGCGTGTACTCTGAGGCCCCCGCCACCCGCCCAGAGCCCCTCGTTCACAAGTACCTTTTTGTCCACAGGACTGGAGGCCCTGGACACCAGGGCAGCCTCCCCGCGGCCGTGCTCCAGCAAAGGGCCACGCTGCACGCTTCTCTTGCGGTTCCTCCGAGCCTTGTGCTCCGGTCTTTGTCTGTCTGCTTCCGAATGGGACACGGCGGCCGCACCGTCACCACATATGGAGGACTCGAAGAGAGGCTTCCCATTCATGTAGGTTTTGGTGATTTTCAGCTTAATTTCTGGAGAGCCATTTTTGACAGGGGTAGTGTGAGGTGGGGTCCCAAGTCCCTTCACTTCCTGGGATTCAAAACGCAGTTTGGCATCGTGAGCACCAGGCTCCCCATTGAAGACGCGGGAGGTGAGGTCTTTCAGCCTCTCGGCCGGAATGAACGGCAGCGCATCGTGCCCGTTGAACTTCTGCGCAACCCCGTCCTGCAGGCCGGCCGCGAGCTGGGCTTTGCTCAGGAACACAGAGCACTCGCGGCCCACGTCGCAGCTCGGGGCCTTCCCGCTGGCACTGCCCAGGGCTTCGGGCGCCTGCTTCATCTTCACGCACCTCACCACCTTTGGAGCAGAAAGAGGGCTTTTCCTGACGCTGAATTCCATTCAGCCTAGGTGCCGCCGTCTCAGAACACTGCAGCGTTAGAAAAGAGGAGAAAAGAAACATCTTAACTTCAAAGCTAAGACGAGCACGCCAACGGAGCTCTTTATACATCTGGGGAGTTTGGGGGATTTTGAGGCAATGTACGGTGTTTCCTGTGATTTCGGTCCCAACAGGCAGTTCCAGTATCACAGAAATGACAGGAGACTAGGACTGGTTTTTCGTGGCAGAACCCAAAAGTGAGGGGAGGAAAGGAAGTCACGCCGCTGCCCCCGAGCCTTCGGGAAACGGGGGCTGCCCTCCATCTGCTGCCAGGCAGCACCCAAGGTGGCCAACGCAAAGCCAGGCCTGGGCAGAGGGCAAGAGGAGGGCCTGAGACAGGGCTGAAAGCAGTGCTGGGCAGGGGCTCCAGGCCCGCCCACAGCCACTGGGCAGCAAAGCTTCAGCCCAGACGGACGGGGAAGGTGGTGGCGGGGCCCCTGCCACTGGCCTGGCCCACGCTAACCGTGCGGACGAGGAGGGGGCGCAGCCTCGAGGACACTCAGCTCTCCTTGGACGGGGCACACCCAGGACCGCGCACAGCACCTGGGGTCAGATGGGCTGCCTGAGCCCCACAGGCAGACGGGGCTTCCCCAGGAGCCACAGCCCCTCACTCAGGACACCCAGTGAAGGCAGCCCACGGGGAACAGGCCGGCGCCCACTATGCTGGGGAGACCCCCCCAAGACCCCCAAGAGCACACCACAACAGCAGCAAGGAGGTCCTCCAAGCCGAGCTACCGGGGAGAAGCAGAGCCCCGAGCCGAGTGCCCCCGTCGGGGTGCTGTCGATGGAGAGCACCGCACCGGAGCTCAGCCGTCGCCACTGAGGGACCGCCACACCGAGACGGCCCCTGGGGGAGGGACTGCCACACCGAGACGGCCCCTGGGGGGCCGACCCCCCACCCCGAGCACACGCCGGGACCGTCCGCTGTGACCCACGGGAGGTTTTTAAGGCAAGTCTGAGTGGGTTCCAGTCCTGTTCACATCAGGCTGCCTGGACAGAGAAAAGCCGACCACCTCGAGGCACAGCAGGGCGCGAGTGGCCGGTGAACAGAGGACACGGCCGCACACAGGGCCGCACACCCGCTCTTACGGGCAAACCGCGGCTCTCGGGTAGCCCGGCGGCCGGGACGGTGCGCTCTCACTTTGGGGAGCCTGGGTTCAGTCCCTGCTCAGGAACTGGGATCCCACAAGTTGCACAGTGAGCGCCTTCCCTTCTCCAAAAAAAAACAAGAGAAAAGATCAAAACCCCAAAAGAAATGCCCCCTCACCCAGCACCTATGAGGAGGGCGACCCACCATCAAAACACAGAAAGCAGGGCCTCGGGGGGACGCGAGGAGCCTGCAGCCCTGTGCACGGGGGCGGGACGGAAGGAAAACAGCAGGGCCTCCTCCGAGCACCCACAGGACCCTCCAGGGAACAGAAGGCAGGCACGCGGGGTGTCGGCGCCTGTGTCCATCCACAGAGCGGGGCGCGCCGCAGCCTCAGACGGGAGGGGAGGTGGGCACTCGCCACACACCAGCCCCAAGGACGCTATGCGGACAGCAGCGCAAGAGTCACGGAAGACAAACACGTGCTGCGCGGCCACCTCCTCGCGCGCAATCAGATCCAGACAGGAAGCAGCACGGGGAGCCAGGGCTGAGGGCGGGCAGCACGGGGAGCCAGTGCTTTAACGGGCCAAGCCGCAGGCTCACTCACAGGATGACACCATTCCCGAGGTGGTGGCTGCACCGCTGCCGGCACGCAACCCCCGCACTGCACGCTTCAGCACGACCAGGAGGGGGCTGCCCTGCGGTCCCGCAGCTAAGACTCCACATCCCGACGCGGGGGCCTGGGTTTGAACCCTGGTCACGGAACCAGGTTCCACATGCTGCCACAGGAGCTCCTCTGCTACAACTGAAAGGCCACACGCGCCGCAGCTGAGGCCCAGCACAGCCAGGTGACTGTTCCAGATGGCTGACACGGTGAATGCTACGAGAATTCCAGCACAACTGAAGGAGAAAGACTACTCTTAAGGAGAACATAATGGGAAAAAGAGTTGTCTCCAGGCGCATCACTCACAGTATGCAGGATAAAACCAGGACGTATGCTCATCTCCTGCAGAAGTACTAAAATCGCAACTACCCGTTAAAAGCCATCAACAGGAGGATGCTGGAACCCACCAGAAAAAGCCACCGACGTCCAAAGACAAAGCAGCAGCCTGCGAGACGGCAAGAGGAGCGCATTCGGGGTACAGTCCACACAGCGCTCGCGCGGGGCGACCCACAGGCCGGAAAACAGGCGCCAAGGAAGCGCAAGCGCCGCTGCGAAGGCTCCGGCCCACGTGAGACTCCCCAGCCCGGGAGCCAACAGCGGGGCTTCGTCCAGCCTCGAGGGTCAGCGGAATTCATTGCAGGCCTTCCAGAGGACTGGGGAAACAAAGACTCCACGAGAGCAGTTCAGTCGCTCAGTCGAGTCTGACTCTTTACGCAGCACGCCAGGCCTCCCTGTCCATCACCACTCCCGGGGCTTCCTCAAACCCATGTCCATCGAGTCGGTGATGCCATCCAGCCATCTCATCCTCTGCCATCCCCCTCTCCTCCTGCCTTCACTCTTTCCCAGCATCAGGGTCTTTTCCAATGAGTCAGTTCTTCACATCAGGTAGCCAAAGTGTTGGAGTTTCAGCTTCGGCATCAGAACTTCCAATGAATATTCAGGACTGATTTCCTTTACAATGGACTGGCTGGATCTCCTTGCAGTCCAAGAAACTCTCAAGAGTCTTCAACACCACAGCTCAAAAGCATCAGTTCTTCAGTGCTCAGCCTTCTTTATGGTCCAGCTCTCACATCCATACATGACCACAGGAAAAACCACAGCTTTGACTACACGGACCTTTGCTGGCAAAGTAGTGCTTCTGCTTCTTAATACGCTGCCTCGGTTGGTCATAGTTTTTCTCCCAAGGAGCAGGCGTCTTTTAATTTCATGGCTGCAGTCACTGTCCCCAGTGATGCTGGAGCCCACGAAAATAAAGTCTCTCGCTGTTTCCATTGTTTCCCCATCTATTTGCCATGAAGTGATGGGACCAGATGCCATGAACTTCATTTTTTGAATGTTGAGCTTCAAGCCAGCTTTCTCCCTCTCCTCTTTCACTTGAAAATCAAGAAGCTCTTCAATTCCTCTTTGCTTTCTTCCCTTTCGTAAGGGTGGTGTCAAATGCATAGCTGAGGTTACTAATATTTCTCCTGGCAATCTTGATTCCAACTTGTGCTTCATCCAGTCTGGCATTTCGTATGATGTACTCTGCATATAAGTTAAATAAGCGGGGTGACAATATACAGCCTTGACGTACTCCTTTTCCTATTTGGAACCAGTCTGTTCCACGTCCAGTTGTTTCTTGACCTGTACACAGATTTCTCAGGAGGCAGGTCAGGTGGTCTGGTATTCCCATCTCTTTAAGAATTTTCCAGTTGTTGTGATCCACCCAGTCAAAAGCTTTGGCGTAGTCAATAAAGCAGAAGTAGATGTTTTTCTGGAACTCGCTTGCTATTTTTATGATCCAATTGATTTGGCAATTTGATCTCTGGTTCCTCTGCCTTTTCTAAATCCAGCTTGAACATCTGGAAATTCTCGGTTCATGTACTGGTGAAGCCTTGCCTGGAGAATTTTGAGCATTACTTTTGCTAGCATGTGAAGTGAGTGCAACTGTGCGGTGGTTTGAGCATTCTTTGGCATTGCCTTTGTTTGGGATTGGAATGAAAACTGACCTTTTCCAGTCTTGTGGTCACTGCTGAGTTTTCCAAATTTGCTGGCATATTGCGGACAGCACTTTCACAGCATCGTCTTTTAGGATTTGAAGTAGCTCAGCTGGAATTCCATCACCTCCACTAGCTTTGTTCATAGTGATGCTTCCTAAGGCCCACCTGACTTCGCATTCTAGGATGTCTGGCTCTAGGTGAGGGATCACACCATTGTGGTTATCTGGGTCATGAAAATCTTTTTTGGATAGTTCTGTGTATTCTTGCCACCTCTTAATATCTTCTGCTTAAGATACCTTAATCTCTTCTGCTTAATATCTTCTGTTAGGTCCCTACCATTTCTGTCCTTTATTGAGCCCATCTTTGCATGAAATGTTCCCTTGGTATCTCTAATTTTCTTGAAGCGATCTCTAGTCTTTCCGATTCTATTGTTTTCCTCTATTTCTTTGCACTGATCACTGAGGAAGGCTTTATCTCTCCTTGCTATTCTATGGAACTCTGCATTCAGATGGATATATCTCCCCTTTTTTCCTTTGCCTTTCACTTGTTTTCTCAGCTATTAAGGCCTCCTTAGACAACCATTCTGCCTCCTTGTGTTTCTTTTTCTTGGGGATGGTTTTGATCACCGTCTCCTGTACAATGTCATGAACCTCCATCCCTAGTTCTTCAGGCACTCTATCAGATGTAATCCCTTGAATCTATTTGTCACTGTATGCTGTATAATTGTAAGGGATTTGATTTAGGTCATACCTGAATGGTCCAGTGGTTTTCCCTACTTTCTTCAATTTAAGTCTGAATTTGGCAGTAAGGAGTTCATGATCTGAGCCACCGTCAGCTCCCCGTCTTGTTTTCGCTGACTGTACAGACCTTCTCCATCTTCGACTGCAAAGAATATAATCCGTCTGACTTCAGTATTGACCATCTGGTGATGTCCATGTGTACAGTCATCTCTTGAGCTACTGGAAAAGTGTCTGCTATAACCAGAGCGTTCTCTTGGCAAATCTCTGTTGGCCTTTGCCCTGTGTCTTCTGCACTCCAAGGCCAAGCTTGCCTGCTGCTCCGGCCACCTCTTAGCTTCCTACTTTTGCATTCCAGTCCCCTATGACGAAAAGGACATCTTTTTCCCGGTGTTAGCTCTGGAAGGTCTTGAAGGTCGTCACAAAACTGTTCAGCTTCTTTGGCATTAGCGGTGGGGCACAGGCTTGGATTACTGTGATACTGAATGGTTTGCCTTGGAAATGAAGAGATCCTTCTGCCATTTTTCAGATGGCACCCAAGCACTGCACTCTGGACTCTCTTGCTGACTGTAAGGGTCACTCCATTTCTTCTAAGGAATTCTATTCTCGCCCATAGTAGTAGACATAATGGTCATCTGAGTTAAATTCACCTGTTCCGGTCCATTTTGGTTCACTGATTTCTAAAATGTCGACGTTCACTCTTGCCATCTCCTGTCTGACCACTTCCAATTTGCCTTGATTCGTGGACCGACCATTAGGTTCCTACGCAGCACTGTTCTTATAGCTCTGGATTCTACTTTCATCACCGTCACGTCCACCACTGGGCATTGTTTTCGGTTTGGCCGTCCCCTCGTTCTCTCTGGAGCTATTCCTCCAGTCTTCTCCAGCAGCATATTGGGCACCTACCGACCTGGGAGTTCATCTTTCAGTGTCCTATCTTTTTGCCTTTTCATACTGTCCATGGGGTTCTCAAGGCAGGAATGCTGAAGTGGCCTTCCATTCCCTTCTCCAGTGGACCACATTTGTCAGAACTCTCCACCGTGACCCGTCCGTCTCGGGTGGCCCCACACGGCACGGCTCACAGCTTCACTGAGTTAGACAAGGCTGTGGGCCCCGTGGCAGTTTGGTTGGTTTTCTGTGATTGTGGTTTCCGTTCTCTCTGTCCTCTGATGGAGAAGGATGAGAGGCTTGTAGAAGCTTCCTGACGGGAGAGACTGACTGGGGGGGAATCTGGGTCTTGTTCTGATGGGCAGGGCTATGTTCCCTCCCTGTTGTTTGGCCTGAGGCCAAGCTATGCTAGGGATAATATCTGTAATGGTGACCTAATCAGTGCCCCTGACCTCTCCGGCCACTGTCAGCCCACACCTCCACCGGAGGCTCCTGGACGCTCCCAGGCAAGGCTCGCTCGGTCTCCCGCGGAGCGCTGCTCCTCTCTCCTGGTGCGCAAGCTTTTGCCTGTGCCCTGCAATGGCCCATCTCCCCGGTCCTGTGGCAGCTCCATAGTCAAGCCCCACTGGCCTGCAAAGTCACACCGCCTGGATGTTCTCAGTGCCTGCCAGAGGAAGACCCAGTTTCTCCCTTTGTCAGTCCCTCTCATCAAAAAGCTGACATAAGCTTCTTAGCCTCAGCCATCAGAGGGCAGACAGAAGAAGCAAGAGAAGCAGTCTCAGAGCAGCTAAAACAAAAACATATCACAGGAAGTGAATCACGACGAAAAGGCAGAAAGTTATGCCCCAAGTGAAGGGACAAAATAAACCCCCAGAGAAACAACAAAATGAAGTGGAGACAGGCAACCTTCCAGAAAAAGAATTCAGAATAATGATAGTGAAGATGATCCAGGATCTTGAGAAAAGGCAAAGATTTAGAAAATGCAAGAAATGCTTACGAAAGACCTAGAAGAACTAAAGTACAAACAAACAGGGATGAATAACAGCCTGGAAGGCCCACCGGCAAGCAGCTGAGGCAGAAGGCCTGGAAGACGTGAAGGGCCTGGGGGACAGGATGGGGGAAGTCACCAGCACGAGCAGAACACAGAGAAAGAAGGAGGAGGAAGGAAGACAGCCCGAGAGAGTGCTGGGACAGCACTGAGCACAGCAACACCGGCACAGCACTGAGCACAGCAACACCGGCGAAGGAAGGAAGACAGCCCGAGAGAGTGCTGGGACAGCACTAAGCACAGCAACACCGGCGTGGCAGGGCCCCCAGAAGGAGAGAGGAGAGACGGAGGGCCGGAGGAAATGCCTGAAGAGATCATAGCTGAAAACCTCCTGGACATGGGAAAGGAAAGAGTCACCAAGTCCAGGAAGCACAGAGTCCCAGGAGGGACACACCCAGACACACGGCAGCTAAGCTGGCAAGCATTAAGGACAGGTGAGCGCGCAAGCCGCGTGGGAGACGACAGACGACAAACGACGCGGAAAAACGACAAGCCGCGGGGGAGACGACAAGCCGCGGGGGAGTCGACAAACGGCGCGCAAGGGACGCTGCCAGGCTGGCTTCCCCAGGGCAGCTCTGCAGCCCAGACGGGAACGGCGCAGCACTTCACATGACCAAAGGGGAGCACCTGCAACCAGGAACGCTCTGCCCAGCAAGGCGAAGGGAACGGCACGTGCACTTCACATGACCAAAGGGAAGCATCTGTAACCAGGAACACTCTGCCCAGCAAGGCGCTCCTTCAGCTCCCTCAGGCTCAATGCAGACATCAAGGCTTTCCAGACAAGCAAAAGTCAAGAGAATTCAGCACCACCCAACCACCTTTACAGCAAATGCAAAAGGAACTTCTCTAGACGGGAAACACAGAGAAGGAAGAGACCTACGGAAACTAATGAACCCAAACAGTGAAGAAGACAGTAATCGGACCACACCTACCAGTCATCCCCTTCGATGTAAAGGGTTAAACGTACCAACCAGAGACACAGACTGGCCGGGTGGGGAGAAGGAGCGCACGTGCGCGCCTCCCCTCTCCACAGCACCCTGCTTCCCCCCAAACTGTGTGTGGTTATTTCATATTGTTAACCACGTTCCCATTATGGCTTGCAATTGTAATTATCTTTTACTTCCTGTCTGGTTATTGATTGAGAAAAACTATGACCAACCTAGACAGCATATTAAAAAGCAGAGACATTAACTTTGCCAACAAAGGTGCGTCTAGTCAAAGCAATGGTTTTTCCAGTGGTCGTGTATCAATGTGAGAGTTGGACTGTGAAGAAAGCTGAGCACCGAAGAATAATGCTTCTGAACTATGGTGTTGGACAAGACTCTTGAGAGCCCCTTGGGCTGCAAGGAGATCCAACCAGTCCATCCTAAAGGAAATCAGTTCTGAATATTCACTGGAAGGACTGATGCTGAAGCTGAAGCTCCAATACTTTGGCCACCTGATGTGACTCAGTTGAAAAGACTCTGATGCTGGGAAAGACTGAAGGTGGGATGAGAGGATGAGGTCGTTGGATGGCATCACTGACTCGACAGACATGAGTTTCAGCAAGCTCTAGGAGTTGGTGATGGACAAGGAAGCCTGGTGTGCTGCAGTCCATGGGGTCGCAAAGAGGTGAGTATGACTGAGTGACTGAACTGAACTGATTGTGAAACCTGATAAACATCTTTTACTATTGTGATTATGTAATTATTACTCAATACCATCATATCATGATTGAAGTGAAGTGAAGTGGAGTCGCTCAGTCGTGTTCGACTCTGTGTGACCCCATGGACCAGGCTCCTCCCTCCATGGGATTCTCCAGGAAGGAATACTGGAGTGGGCTGCCATTTCCTTCTCCAGGGGATCTTCCCGACCCAGAGACTGAACTCAGGTCTCCCGCACTGTAGGCAGACGCTTTACCGTCCGAGCTACGTATCATGATTAGTCAGTAGAAAAACAATAGAACTCTGTACCACCAAAACTAGGATCTAACAGGAAAACTTGTTGTCACTTTTAAAAATCCAGATGTGTTACAGAACTATCTTGAAGTTCTTCTGAAAAATACAAATGTTCAGCTATTGCTTTTTTCCTCCAGACTCCAGATTCTCTAGGAGTTGGTGATGGACAAGGAAGCCTGGTGTGCTGCAGTCCATGGGGTCGCAAAGAGTTGAGTATGACTGAGTGACTGAACTGAACTGATTGTGAAACCTGATAAACATCTTTTACTATTGTGATTATGTAATTATTACTCAATACCATCATATCATGATTGAAGTGAAGTGAAGTGGAGTCGCTCAGTCGTGTTCGACTCTGTGTGACCCCATGGACCAGGCTCCTCCCTCCATGGGATTCTCCAGGAAGGAATACTGGAGTGGGCTGCCATTTCCTTCTCCAGGGGATCTTCCCGACCCAGAGACTGAACTCAGGTCTCCCGCACTGTAGGCAGACGCTTTACCGTCCGAGCTACGTATCATGATTAGTCAGTAGAAAAACAATAGAACTCTGTACCACCAAAACTAGGATCTAACAGGAAAACTTGTTGTCACTTTTAAAAATCCAGATGTGTTACAGAACTATCTTGAACTTCTTCTGAAAAATACAAATGTTCAGCTATTGCTTTTTTCCTCCAGACTCCAGATATGTTTCTAACGGGCAGCCATGTTTGAAAACAGCTCAACTGTATGACGACCTTTTACTTTTATCTAGTTTGCTTCACGTTTTCTACTTCATATGTGTCTGAAACATAGTAAGTCAACTATACTTCAATAAAACGTATATATTATAAACAAAAGGAACTTGAAAATAGATCAGTAGAAATGATCTTTAAAAAAGAGTAAATATTAAAAAAGAAAGAAAGAAAGAAACAGAGCCTCAGTGATCTATTTTGTTGTTAAGTCGCTCAGTCGTGTCTGATTCTTTGCGACCCCAAGGACTGCAGCACACCAGACCTCCCTGTCCATCATCAACTCCCGGAGTTTCCTCAAACTCATGTCCACTGAGCTGGTGATGCCATCCAGCCATCTCATCCTCTGTCGTGCCCTTTTCCTCCCGCCTTCAATCTTTCCCAGCATCAGGGTCTTTTCAAATGAGTCAGTTTTTCGCATCAGGTGGCCAAAGTATTGGAGCTTCAGCATCAGTCCTTCCAATGAATATTCAGGACTGATTTCCTTTACAATGGACTGGTTGGATCTCCTTACGGTCCAAGGGATTCTCAAGAATCTTCTCCAACACCACAGTTCAAAAGCATCAGTTTTTCAGTGCTCAGCCTTTCTTTCTGTCCAGCTCTCCCATCCATCCATGACTACTGAAAAAAATCATAGCTCTGACTATACGGACCTTTGTAGGTAATATCTCTACTACTGTCTATAGGTAACACCTAGTATTAAAACTAGACGGAGTTTTAATACTCTGTCTAGGTTTGTCATTGCTTTTCTCCCAAGGAGCAAACATCTTTTAATTTCATGGCTGCAGTCACCATTTGCAGTGACTTTGGAGCCCAAGAAAATAAAATCTGTCACTGTTTCCATTGTTTCCCCATCTATTTGCCATGAAGTGATGGGACTGGATGCCATGATCTTCATTTTTTGAATGTTGAGTTTTAAGCCACCTTTTTCACTCTCTTCTTTCACATTCATCAAGAGGCTCTTTAATTCTTCTTTACTTTCTGCCGTAAGGGTGGTATCCTCTGCATATCTGAGGTTATTGATATTTCTCCCAGCAATCTTGATTCTAGCGTGTGCTACAGACCAACATCAAGGGGTCTGGATTCCCACTCCTACCCAAAGGAGAGATAAGAAACAATGAAACAGAAAAAAATATTTGGGAAAAATTAAACAGAAAACTTTTCAGATTCAGTGAGACATAAATTCAGAGATTCAAGAAGCTCAGCAACTCTCAGCAGAAGTGAAGTAAACTGAACTGAAAGTCGCTCAGTTGTGCCCAACTCTCTGCAACCCCGTGGACTATATATATAGACCGTGACACCAGGAGACAGAGCCGACAGACATAACCAAGAGGTCAGTTGCCAACACTCAAGTCTGGAATACTCACACAAAGATTCATCAGATTTCTGGCTCCCCTCAGGACTTAATGCCAGGCCTAGGTAAGCATGACCTATATGTGAACCACATTTTCAAGACTGCCTGTTCCTGCTGGAGTTTTCAAGGTTCTTTCACATCTCTGCATGTATCGGACACAGCCCTCAAGCGTCCACCCTGCAGACCTGCCTCTGCTGCTGGTGCCGTGCCCTCCCGCGGGCACTTGCTTCCCTGTGCATCTGGCCGGTACCCCTCCCTCAGCTGGAACCTGCGGGCTGCTCACCACTCTTCAGGGTTCCATCTGGGACGACGCTGGAAGGCACGGCCCCCAGAGAGGACCCACTCTCACGCCCAGCACGGCGCTGGCCGCCGGCTTGACTTTTCAAGGAGCTTTCATCCCTCACCAAGGTTGTGCCAGTGAGTCAGAAAATCTTTCATTCTATCCAGCACTCCAAGAAAAACAAAAACCCAACAGAGGCAGAAAGCCTGCAAAGCCCATCCCACTCTCACGCCCAGCACGGCGCTGGCCGCCGGCTTGACTTTTCAAGGAGCTTTCATCCCTCACCAAGGTTGTGCCAGTGAGTCAGAAAATCTTTCATTCTATCCAGCACTCCAAGAAAAACAAAAACCCAACAGAGGCAGAAAGCCTGCAAAGCCCACAGAGACCATGGAAGAACAGCCCGGAGGGCTTCGCTGGCTCAGCGGCCCTCCGTCGGGGGAGGGACGAGCTTCAGAAGCAGAACAGCACAGACGGCCCCCGGACCCACGTGCACACCCGCCCGTCCAACACAGCAGCTGCCAGCACTGCGCCAACCTGCCTCAAGTTGTTCTGGCACAGAGGAAGACCTCTGGACAATGTGCCCATCCAGCCAGGGACCGGCAAGATGAGCTCAGGGCACCCGAGGTCCCAGGCGGGAGACGCCAGGCTTAGGCCAGCAGGCTGCCTACCGCCCACCACACCCCCACAGCAGCGTCCTGGGGCTCTGGTTCTCCGTGCCCACAGCACCCACCGGGAGCCCCAGGTCCAACAGCTGGAAGCCAGATACAAGTTCCCAGCGCAGCGCCGCCTCCCGCAGGCCTGGGACGGGGTGACTGTCCAAACAGAGATGGCATCTGCCTGTTCAGGAAGCCCAAGTCCCACCCAGTCCCCCACCATCAGTTCACAAACCACCCTTCCAGGCTATGGCACACACCCAGGAATGGAGAGCTGCTGCTCGGGGTTTGCATGCCCAGAAATGCTGCCACATCGGGCCTGCAATTCGACCCACACAGCTGGTTTCCGCTGTGCTGATATAAAAACAAGCACAACTCAGTCTTCCCAACTGCTGTGTATCATCCATCATGTAAACACAGCATCCCTACTGCTTAAGTTACTCCACAACATGGACAGTGACGGAGAGCTCCCCAAACATTACTCCATCAGGCTGGCAGACCTCTCCCGTCAAAACCAGAGAAGCAGTACAGAGAAAAGCTATCAAGCAAGATCAGTAGAGAAGGACCGTTAAAAAAATGACAAAACAGCACAAATCAAACCCAGTCATTACCATACATATTAAAATAAGGTATCACAGCTACAGAGCGTTTATTCACAAATGATAGTTCAACATTACGATGGACTCTGTTACCATTTTAACACATTTCAGGACATTTCTGGTGAAAATGCCAAATTATTAAAGAAAAAAAAAGTGAGCTATGTATATCACCTAATTCAAAATGGGAGAGGGAAACCTCCAGATCCAGAAATGGGGTGGGAAGAGCAATGAGCCTCCGGGCAGAGGAGCAGGGGACAGGATACAGGCCTCCAAGCAAGGCCTGGAGCAGGGGGCGGGGCCAGG
>SJYC01066076.1:0-20294 GCA_006408675.1 Madoqua kirkii | reverse complement strand
CCCGGAGAGCTGCTGGCTCAGCGGGCACAGAGTGCAGGGCCGTGGCCTGGGCCAGCCTCGGGCTCCACCACTGCCTCCTCCTGGCAAGTGACCACCCTCGCGCTCCAGCTCCTGCGGTCAGAGGGTCAGAGTGCTGTGTGCTGAGCCGCTCCTCCAGCCAGCCCAGGGCTGGGCCCATAGCAAACACCCCCGGAAAGACAGTCACTCTCAAAAACTGCCTCGGAAGGCAGTGGGGGCCCTAACCGCGAGCCAAGAAATAAACGGAGGGCCTGGGAGGAGCGACCCTGCCAGGCAGCTGGGACTGCTCAGGGGCTTCTCCACCTCAGAGCGGAGGACCGCAGGGAGAGCAGGCACTCCACGCTGCTCAGCATGGCCAGAACCCGCCACACTGACGGCACCAGGTGCCCAAGCGGATGCGGAGCAGGAGGCCGCCTCACTGCGGCTGGGAACACACTCTCATCACAGGATCCAGCAATCCCACTCCTTGGAATTTACCCAAGGAAGCTGAAAACACATCCACAGAAAAACCTGCACAAGGAGGTTTCTATCAGTTTCATTTCATCATCGGGAAAGCCTGGAAGCAATCAAAGTGTCCTTCAGCAGGTGGATGAATCGATCAGCTGAGATCCTCATGATGGAGTACTATTCAGCCTTGGAAAGGAATGAAGTGTTGAGGCACGCTGCAGCACAGACACGCCCCGCAGGCACTGCACTAACCGAGAGAGGCTGCCCACAGGAGGGCCAGGGCTGTGCGGCCCACTTCCTGTTTGGTCACACCACACAGCCTGCCGCAGCTCAGCTGGTAGAGAATGCACCTGCAATGTGGGAGACCTGGACTCGATCCCTCGGTGAGAAAGGTCCCCTGGAGAAGGGAACAGCTATCCACTCCCATGCTCTGGAGAATTCCACGACTGTACAGTCCATGAGGCCACAGAGAGTCCGACGCAGCTTCCACTCTTTCACAAGATATTAAGCTCCCGACCAGAGGCTGAGCCCATGCCCTCAGCAGTGAAACTGCAGCGTCCTAAACAGGGGCCTTCCTCAGCAATCAATGCAAAGAAATAGAGGAAAACAATAGAGTGGGAAAGATCTCTTCAAGAAAATCAGAGACACCAAGGGAACATTTCATGCAAAGATGGGCACAATAAAAGACAGAAGCGGTATGGACCTAACAGAAGCAGAAGATATTAAGAAGAGGTGGCAAGAATACACGGAAGAACTGTACAAAAAAGATCTTCACGACCCAGATAATCATGATAGTGTGGTCACTCACCTAGAGCCAGACATCCTGGAATGCAAAGTTAAGTGGGCCTTAGGAAGCATCACTATGAACAAAGCTATTGGAGGTGATGGAATTCCAGTAGAGCTGTTTCAAATCCTAAAAGATGATGCTGTGAAAGTGCTGCACTCAATATGCCAGCAAATCTGGAAAACTCAGCAGTGGCCACAGGACTGGAAAAGGTCAGCTTTCATTCCAATTCCAAAGAAAGGCACTGCCAAAGAATGCTCAAACTACCACACAATTGCACTCATCTCACACGCTAGCAAAGCAATACTCAAAATTTTCCAATCCAGGCTTCAACTGTCTGTGAACCGTGAACTTTCAGATGTTCAAGCTGGATTTAGAAAAGGTAGAGGAACCAGAGATCAAATTGCCAACATCCATTGGATCATAGAAAAAGCAAGAGAGTTCCAGAAAAACATCTATTTCTGCTTTACTGACTACATCAAAGTCTTTGACTGTGTGGATCAGAACAAACTGGAAAATTCTTCAAGAGATGGGAATATCAGACCACCTAATCTGCCTCCTGAGAAATCTGTATGCAGGTCAAGAAGCAACAGTTGGAACAGGCTATGGAACAACAGACTGGTTCCAAATCAGGAAAAGGAGTACGTCAAGGCTGTATATTCTCACCCTGCTTATTTAACTTATATGCAGAGTATATCATGGAAGAAGCACAAGCTGGGATTAAGATTGCCGGGAGAAATATCAATCACCTCAGACATGCAGATGACACCACCCTTATGGCAGAAAGTGAAGAACTAAACAGCCTCTTGATGAAAGTGAAAGAGGAGAGTGAAAAAGTTGGCTTAAAACTCAACATTCAGAAAACTAAGATCATGGTATCCAGTCCCATCACTTCATGGCAAATAGATGAGGAAACAATGGCAACAGTGACAGATTTTATTTTTGGGGCTCCCAAATCACTGCAGATGGTGACTGCAGCCATGAAATTAAAAGATGCTTGCCCCTTGGAAGAAGAGCTATGACCATCCTAGACAGCACATTAAAAAGCAGAGACATTACTTTGCCAACAAAGGACCATCTAGTCAAAGTTATGGTTTTTCCAGTGGTCGTGTATGGATGTGAGAGTTGAACTATAAGGAAAGCTGAGTGCCGAAGAATTGATGCTTTTGAACTGTGGTGTTGGAGAAGACTCTTAAGAGCTGCTTGGACTGCAAGGAGGTCCAACCAGTCAATCTTGAAGGAAATCAACCCTGAATACTCATAGGAAGGACTGATGCCGAAGCTGAAACTGCAATAGTTTGGTCACCTGATGCAAAGAACTGACTCATTTGAAAAGGCTCTGACACTGGGAAAGATTGAAGGCCGGAGGAAAAGGGGATGACAGAGGATGAGATGGTTGGATGGCATCACTGACTCCATGGACGTGAGTTTGAGGAAGCTCTGGGAGTTGGTGATGGGCAGGGAGGCCTGGCGTGCTGCAGTCCACGGGGTCGCAAAGAATCAGACACGACTGAGCGACTGAGCTGAGCTGAACCACTGGGCCACCAGGGAAGTCCCTGGCTGCAGGTATATGAGGCCCCGAGAGTGATCGAGTTCATAGAGACAGAAGCACTGATAGAAAGGCAGGTTGCAAGGGGATGAGGAAGAAAGAATGAAGAGCTGGTGTCCACCTGGAACCAGCTTCCGTCTCACGAGGTGGGACAGTTCTGAAGCAGCGGCAGTGACGGGTGCCAGTGAGGCGGGTGCACTCAGCGCCCCTGGGCTGTGCGTGCGAAGACAGGGAGGACGGCAGCTGTTTGCACACGTACACATGTGAAGAACTATCTGCTTTCAGGGAGTTTACATTCCCCTGGAGTTCCAGGAGAAACTAGGAAGGATGGGGGAAAGGCAGTTTCCAAAAGGATAATGATGGAAATTTTTCCAGAGATCAAACAAAACTTAAGTATTCAGATTAAAAAGGGCACCGAGGGTTCTGAGCAAAATAAAGAGAAACAAATCAACACCGAAACACACACTTTTGTGAATATGAAGAACAAAAAGAAAATCTTCAAACCTAAGTCCCCATAAAGAATAAGTTAAGGGACAGACTTCAGCACGAGAAGAGGAACAGAAACACAGGCTTTGTGCGGCCTCAACTGAGAGGAGCAGATGGCGGAGACTCTTGAAAGTGCTCAGGGAAGACAGAATTTCTCCTCTAAATTATTACCAAGCATGAGCCAAAGTGTATATTCAGACATGCGAAAAATAAGGCAGTTTAATGCACATATTCCTTTCACAAAAGAAATGCTAAAAGACATACTAGAGCAAAACTACAAACCCAGAAGGAAAGAACAGGATGCAGAAAACAAGAGGGGAGTGGATTCAAAACAGGCGCGAGGCTTCCTCTCTCACAGTCACTTACACTCCTTACAGAAACCCCAACTAAAATGACTGTCAAGAATTTCAGGGACGGCCCTGCTGGTCCAGTGGTTAAGAGTGTGCCGTGCAACGCAGGCGACGGGGGTTCGATCCCCAGTCGGGGAACTAACACCCAGCATGCCGCGGGCCACCTAAGCCCGCGCAGCCCACACGCCTCAGCCAGGGTCTGTGCGCTGGTAACAAAAGATCCCACACAACGCAGCAAAGATCTGACGCAGCCAGATAAACGAGCAAGCATTTTCAAAAACGAATTACAAATGAAGGGTCAATCCACAAGGACGGAGACAACAGAGGAGTAAGTCAGGAGGGCGACCGTGGCGAAGCTGAAGGGAAGAGTCGCCTCTCCAGGAGGCAAGCGGCTGCTGCTGCTGCTGCAAGGAGGCTGGCGGCTTAGGGCGCCTCTCCTCTACCAAGCCTTTCTCTTTTAAAATGTCTAAAACCAACATGCAACATACAGTCATTATAAAAGAAAGAAAACCGTGATGCTGTTACAGTGAAAACTGAAAACGTGTTAGTTAAAGCAGAAATGAACAGCTCAGAGTGACGAATGGTTTTCCAAGGGGACTGAAGGGAGGGTCGGGGGAGCCAAGCCAAGCATCACCGTGCGGCCTCCTGTAACAAGCTCTGAAGATGGCGTAACCCAGTCCACGCACGTCACAGACGCTCCACGGCAGGTGCTGGAGGGGCTGCGGAGGCCACACGGAACAGAGGAGGGGTGTCCACGATGAAGGGAAAAGCACCACCCTCCAAAGAAGGGCCCGGATGACCGACCAGCGCTCAGAACCAGCCAGTGCGCACAGGCCCGGTTCCACCATGCGGAAGCAGAGCGGTAAACAAGGCCCACAGCTTGTTCTTGGGGAGCTGATACTCCAGAGTGGGCGACAGAGGGTCTAAAGTACAGACGGGGAGGGCGCGGGGGAGGGTGGAAGAGTGTCCTCCCTGCGCTCAGGCCGCCTCCTCGCCCGCCCTCCTGGAGCTCCCAGGTGCATGCAGCTTGCGGAGCCCACGCTGCGACGCTGAGCCGAGTCCCCAGGGGCAGGCTCAGTGCCGCACAGCAGGCAGGCCTCCCCCAGCGCCCAGAGAGGCACCAAGCTCGTCACTCGTACGGAAGCAGAAGGGAGACTTAAATGGAAAAGTCAAGTCTGCAAGCACGTGGAAGCAGGCACACACACTCCCTAACACTCCACTCCCTTGCTTTCCAACATTCTACACAAGTCTCCCTGGAACAGACTGGTCCTGCCTTCGCGGAATGACCACAGGACCCCCGTCTCAGGGCAAAGAGGTCTGGGTGGAGCCCGGAGCTCAGCACGGAGTCTGCCGAAGAACAGGGGCTGAGCACGAAGCGGCCTGTCGCTCTGCCGGCTGCCCGCTGAGAGGCTCTGCTCTGCAGGACGGAGCGCTGGCTCACAGCAGACGCCCGCTCCTTCTGCAGACAGTGAGGCCGTGCTGGCGCACCCGCTGCTCGCTTTGTGCTCGCTTCAGGGAGGCCTGGCGCACAGGCCAGCGCGAGGCCGGCCCCGGGCGCAGCCGCCCGGCACGCTCTGCCCGTGGCCTGTCCCGAGCCTTGCGCGGACACACAGGCTGGCGCCGCCCCCCGGCCCCAGGCCTGCTTGTCCTCTCGTCTCCACGCAGAGTGGCGAATCTCAGGACCCCTCGCACTCTGCCAGGGATGGAAAACGGAGCAGCTGCAGCTGGGAACAATCAAGAAGTCCCCCAACTGCCACAGGAACCAACAATCCCACTCCTAGGATCTACCCCAGAGAGAACTAAAAAAATATATTCATGCAAAAACTTGTACACGAATTTTCACAAAACTATTTTTAAAAAGGAAAAAAAAAATCAACCCAATGGACTAACAGCTGATAAACAGATGAAATCAGAAGTGACCTGGGCTCTCCTGGCGTCCAGTGGTTGGGCCTCCATGCTTCTCCTGCCGGGGGCCCAGGTTTGACCCCTGGTTGAGGGACCTAAGATCCCACAAGCCACCTGGCAGGGGAAAAGTGGACCCTGCCATACAATGGGATATTCAGTCATAAAAATGAAATACTGGCACACACTGTCACACGGACAAACCTCAAGGCTTCGGAAACACCGCTGAGCTGAAGAAGCAGTCACAGAAAGCCACTTAGCCCACAGCTGTTTCTATGGCACATCTAGAGCAGGAGAGCCAAGAGAGGAAAGCAGAGCGGCGGCCGGGGGCGCGCAGGAAGGGGGCTGCCTGCTCAGCAGGCACCGGGCTCCCTACTGGGGTGACAAAAACATTCAGGGTTTAGACGGTGCTGATGGCTACATTAACACTGACAATGTACCAAAAAACCGCCAAAGTATATACCTCAAAAGAGCTTAACCGATTAATTTTATGTTAATTTTTAAACTATCAAATCTTTTGTGAGTAGGAAAGGCATTGTCATATTAAGATGCATCATCCACATATCTGTAAAGGACTTCCTATTTTCCCTCTAAAATGTGCCTTACAAGGCATACAGCAGGCACACTGGGAGCAAGTCTGAAGACCAGACCAAAGTCCCATCCGCCCCACCCACAGCCTGGCAGCCACTGGGAGAAGTGGAGCACACTCTGAAGACGGGGGCGCCACAGCGGGCGCTCCAGGCGGCAGACTGCAGAACAGCCCGCCAGCCGAGGCCACCTGCCAGGGCCCTGTCGGTGGGTCCTGAGCCATCGGCCCTCGGCGAAGCCGCCACCCAGAGCCCCGCCGGCAGCTCCGGGACGTCCATCTCAACAGCAGGCCTGCATCGAGGACCATCGGGCATCTGGGGAAAATTTGACTTGAGAGATAAGAATGTAAAAGCAAAAGCAAGCTAGGGATCTAGAGGACACACTAGAGGGCAAGAGAGAAACCGCCAAGCACACACACTTGTCCTCCAGGGTGGCACGCTCGGGCCACCCTGGAGCCCGGGCGCCTCCAGGAGGAGGTTAGGCAGCTGGGGGCACGGCAGTGGAGGGACTTTCACATTACACTTTCCAACTCGGAAGCGTGTGAACATCTTATCTAATCATAGCTTTTCTTTCGATTTTTAAAGAACATTGTGAAAATGAAAAAATATTTCCAAAATAATTTAACTTTGTAACTGCATTCCACAGCCACTAAGGAGACAGAGAGGCCCAGACACCATGGTTCCTACAGAGCGGCCAGAGCAGGCGGGAGGAGGGTGGAGGCAGGAGAGGAGCGGCGGGGGAGGGGAGCGGCGGGGCGGGCAGGGGCGGGGACGCAGCGGCGGGCAGAGCAGGCCGGCACCTGAGGGCCGGGCTGACGACACAGCCTCGTGGCACAAGCTCCAGGAAGAGGAGCGCAACGTTCTGAACGCGACCGGGACGACCCTTCTGCACAGGAGGCGCGCGGACGGGCGACAGGCCCCGGCAAAGGCGCGCGGGAAGGCACCGAGGCCGGCCGAGCCCCACCGCGCACCTGTCAGAATGGCTGCCGCCAGAGGGGCCAGCGCGCTGCGAGGCCACAGGGACAGGGGCGCTGCGCACTGCCCGGGGCACGCGAGCCGGCGGGCGACTGCGGGCGGAGCGCAGACTCCTCAGGCACGGAGACCAGGGCTGCCGCGGGACGCCCCAAGCCCACCTCTGAGGACGCCCCAGACGGAAACGAGCCCAGACACGGAGGGTGCGTCGCAGACTCAGGTTCCGCAGCATCGCTCCCAACAGCCCAGGCGCGGAGACAAATGGAAAAAGAACACGGGGTTGAGGGACTCCCTGGCGGCCCAGTGGCTAAGACTCCACGCTCCCAACGCGGGGGCCAGGGTTCAGTCCCTGGTGGGCAACGAAGGTCCCGCATGTCACACAGGTGGCCAAAAAGGAGGGGGCTTCTGCGTGTGGTGGAAGACTACCCAGCCACCAGCAAGGGGCTGCTGCCCCATGCGCGTGGGCCGACTCAGGCCGTCCTGTTAAAACGCTGCCTGCTCCCACTCACAGGTGAGGTCTAAAGCGAGTCACCCCCGCAGGAGCAGAGAGGAGAACAGGCGGTGGTGGCCAGAGGCTGAGGGGCAGGAGCAGCGGCGAGGCGCTGCCAGAGGGATGGACGCTCATCTGTGAGACGAGCAAGCTCTAAAGACACACGGTCCAGGGACTACAATCAGAGCACCCGCTCCACACCGGCACTTGCTGGGAGAGAAGATGTGAGCGTGCTCGCCCCCACACAGACGGGAACTGAGGCAGGAGGCAGGTGTGCTAACTCGGTCCAAGTGGCACTTCCCAGTGCACATGGCGGGTCAAATCCTTACAGTGCACAGTTTCTCCAGTCCTAATCCTTCTCTCCCATTTTCACTGAGATGCATACAGTCATGCAGCAGTGCATACATTTCAGGGCTTCCCAGACGGCACCATCGTAAAGAATCCACCTGCCAATTCAGGAGACACAAGAGACTTAGGGAAGGTCCCCTGGAGAAGGAAATGGCACCCTAATCCAGTATTCTGGGCCGGAAAATGCCACGGAGGAGGCTGGTGGGCGACAGTCCAGGGGTCACGCAGAGTGGGACGCGCCCGAGCAGGCACACGCGCTGTGTAAGCTGAAGGTGTGTGGCATGGCGACTGATGTACGCAAGGAAATGACTTCCACAGTGAGTTCAGTGAACGTCCATCACCTCACAGACACACGGGATGAGAGTTCTGAGGGCTCACTCTCAACCCCCCGGAGAGCACAGAGATGCTGACTATATGCATCACGCTGCATGCCGCACCCCTGGACACTGCACACTGAAGAATTTTACTTGTCAATTATACCATAATAAAGCTGGGGAGGAACATAAATAAGTGAGGTCAGGATTTCTAAAAATTAGGAAAGAAATAAGATACCCAGAGAATCAAGAGGTTGAAAAGACCCACTGAGCACTCCACGGGATGAACACAAAAGAGACCACGTGGTTTGGGGTGAAGGTAGGTGACAGGCCAGAATCGGTGATCTTGGTAGCATCAGTTATCTTAAAAAAAGAAAATACCCATTAAAAACCCCCAAATAATGAAGCAGTATTGTCAGATTTTTCAGCTGTTTTCATTTTTGGCCACATTGCTCAGCTTGTGGGATCTTATTTCCCTGACCAGGGATTGAACTCATGCCCTCGGCAGTGAAAGGAAGGCGTTCTAACCACTACACCACCACGGAATCCCCGTCTTCAGTTTTCTGAGAGAAACTGGTTTCAGTCTAAATTACGTACCTAGACAAGCTATCAGTCCAGGTTAAGTGCAGAGCAGATCATTTTGGCATGCAAGCTTCTAAAAACGCTGCCTCCCACACTTTCTGAGATAACCCCCAAAAGACGTACCACCACGATGTGAAGGCAAACCATGGGGGACATGAGACCTAAGGGGTGGGTGGTCCCCACAGACGGCGGAGCGCCTGCCACCATGGCATGGGTCTAGGAAGCCCCGTCTGGAGCAGGAAGACAAACAGTTCCAGCAGACAGGCTCCCCAAGAGAAAAACGCGTAACTGACCATCTCAAAAGGCTTTTTACACAACTCATTTGGAAAACCTGAGCCTGCATTAGTAACAGATGCACGGAAAACTAAGCAAATAGGGAAAAAAAAAATTTACTAGGAAAATAGTGTTCAGCTAAACAATATAACAATTAATAAATATTCATTCAAACCAAAAATTGTTGGAATTCCCTGGCGGTCCAGCGATTAGGAATCTGCACTTTCACTGCCAGGTTTAATCCCTGGTCAGACAACCAAGATCCCACAAGTCTTAGTGCAGCCAAAAAAACAAAACAAAGTTTTAAAAATAAATAAATAAAAACTGTTAAAACTGTGATATATTAGGTGGGAGGGGGATTACGGGGGGACACATGTATACCCATGGCTGATTCATGTCAATGTATGGCAAAAAACCATCACAATATTGTAAAATAATTCATCTCCAATTTAAATAAGTTTTTAAAATTAAAAAAATAAGAGTCAAACAAAACCTGTGGCACATTAAAAATGGCCAAAACTTCTCCGCCATTCCCCCACCAAGAGAGAAAGTCCGTTTCCCCGCACCCCGACCCTGGCCCAGGCCTGCGGCTGCTCCCAGCTGCGCACAGCCAGCGCCACGCCAGGCCGGAGCCGCCTCACCTCTGAGAGGACTGGCGGCCCAGGGCTCACGCCTCTGGGCTTCTCCTGGGGCACGGGTCCAGTCCTCGGTTGGGGAAACTAAGATCCTGCATGCCACACAGTCACAAAACAAATAAACCAAACGCATCCTTTTCTTTTTTAGGTGTTTTGATAAATAAATACAAGGCTTGGCTGCGGGGGGCTCCTTGACGGCCGAGTGGTTAGGACTCCGGGCTGCCACTGCCGTGAGCCAGTTTCAAGCCGGGTAGCGAACCTGAGACCCCACAAGCCGCGTGGCGCAGCCAAGAAAGAAGCAAAAAGCAAAAGGACTGGCAGCTTCACTTCCTGCGGCAGGAAGCAGCCGCCATGCTGTGAGGAGGCCCAAGCTGCCTCCAGGGCGGCCCGAGCCGGGAGAGCGGCGGGCCGGGCCAGCAGCCCCCAGCCACGGGCACCGCAGGAGCGACCCGGCCGGCAGCACGCCGGCAGCGCCAGCTGGGCCCTGGCACGCAAGTCCACACTGCAAGACTGTAAACACACACACACCGCTGTGCCCTCAGCCACGCGCTCTGGGGCAGCTCGCCAGGAAGGTGCGGACAGCCGGGCACTGCTGGACTCAGAAGACCAGGAAGAGGAAGTGGGCGGAAAGCCGCTAAATCCTTATCTCCTGAAGACGGAACTGAACAAGCAACACACGAGCCTCAAAGTTCTCAGCTCCATGAAACAGGCAAGTTTTTTTCAATAGGCAGATATAAGAAACAGCTGAAAGGGCAGAGCAGCTGTCCCTCGGAACAGTCGCCTGCAGGGCTGCATTTTACTCCGACCCTCACACAGGGAACTGTCTTTAGGGCACCTGGTTCAGTCTGATGAATGGAAAGCAAACAGGAGATACGCACCTACACATTTGGCTGGTAAGATTACAGGTATCTAAGTTTCCTTCCACTTTTCTGATTCATACAGATTTTGCATGAAATGCATTCTGATTACAAGAAAGAAACATTCTGGCTGCAGCAGCTCTGTTGCAGCAGGCGGGTCTCCAGGTGCGGCGTGTGGCTGCCGCTGCGGCCCAGGAACGGCCACGGCCCCCGACACAGGGCGGGCGAAGTCCCTGGCCCTCTAGCAGCGCTGTGTGAGCTCGCTGTTTCGCCTTGATGGTCTGTCAGGAACTGCATGCCCTTGAAAAGCGGCTTCCATAAACTCTAGGCTGGAGTCCACACCTGTCTCTGCTGCCTCACTCTCGTGCTGGAAACTCACGAGGGAGGGAGGGGAGCAGGCGCCAGGCCTCAGGCACCGGCTGAAGACGAGCGGCTTCCGTCGAGAGCGCTGCTGCGAGCGCCGTGGGGCCTGAGACAAACACAGGGGCCCAGCCTCCGCGCCGCACAAGCAGAACACGGACACGTCTTCAGTGGAGTTATAAGAAGCTGAATGTAAAGAAGTAAATACTTTTTTATACAGATTTCAGAACTCAACAGAGAATCCATAAACTGTCAACACGAGGGTCTTCCGCAATCAGGGACAACTTCTGACGCAGAATAAAGAGGGGAGTCCTCAGGGGCGCACCCTGGGGGCCTCCCTGAGCTCCCCTGCAGGCACTGTTCCCCCAGGCCACCCCTTCGCACCTGAGGAAGAGCAAAGAGCCTGAAGCCCACCAGCGCTCCCGCCCCAGGACCCCAGCTGCAGAGCAGGCGGAGACCTTGGCACGCCACACTGGGCAGGGCCCAGGCTCCGAGTCACACAGACAGGACCCCTGCAGGCCTGGAGCAAGCTGCCCCACACGGACGTGCCCAGGGTCCTCAGTGCCCACTAAGGGCCCATCCAGGTGGCGCTGTCCTGGGGGCACCGTATGGAGCAGGGGCGAGGGCCGCCAGCAAGGAGCCTCCACTCGCAGAGAGGGCAGGTGGGGGACAGCAAGCTGGGTGTCAAGACAGAAAGGGCACTGTGACAGTGTGGGCGCCCGGGAGAAAGTGACCTGGGGGTGAAGGCATCCATGAAGATTTAAACGTTCCTCTTTAGCCCCGTCCTTGCTTCTGAACCTCAAAACCCAAGTAAATGAAATCTTACAAGAACAGATCTTGTTTGGACAGTGAATGGGCTTCTGTCTCGCTTTGTCAAACAGAAACTCGGGGTCACTGACATCCTCCCCACAGCCCATGGGCCTCGTGGCTCGACTGCAGGCCCTTCCCGCTGACGCTTCTGTGGAACCCGCGCCCCTCAGCAAGGCCGCGCCAGGCCTCAGCGCTGCCGGGGAACTCCAGGCACAGTTCTCAACGTGGTGGGCTCGGGCACCCCGCGAAGGTGGCCACCTGCCCCGGAGCTCAGGCCTGGTGAGACAGAAGGTGGGCCCCGGCCCGTGCTCCTCAGACGCTCGCGAGTGGCCCACGCGGCCAGTCTGGGAACCGGGCCCGGGGGACCAGGTTGCCGGGCAGTGACCCAGCTCACCCTGAGGCTTCCTTCTCGCTCAGGGCGCGTACCTGTGCGCTGCCACCAGGAGCAGGGGCGTGGGAACGTGGCCAAGGACAAGGCTCTCAGGGCTCCAGCCAAAGGCTGCACACCCCTTCCCACTGTCCAAAGCAGACCACGCAGCCACACCCAGTTTCAAAGGGGGCAGGCTGCCCAGCCCTGTGGGGCACTCAGAGAGACAGCTGGGGAGACAAACGCAGACAGCCAGGGCACACAGGCCGCCTCCCGCGGCCTCGCCCCTCATCCTCCCCCACCAGCTCACAGACGACCCTGAGAGACGCGCTTTCCAAAGCAAACAGACGCGCGTCACCCACCCACACACGCAGCCCCACACACGCTCTCCTGAACTCGCAAGGCCTCACGCTCCTCTGCAGATGAAAATGCTCCGTGCAGCCTCAAGAGCGGCCCCCGCCCACAGCCTGCTCTGCACTCGGCGCCCTGCCCTCTGACCTTCGGCCCTCTCCTGCCACGGGCTCCCCGCTCTGGAGCCCTCACCCCCTGACGCCGGGCCCTCTTCCGCGCTCTGTACCGGCCTCAGCCACCAGGCAGACATGATGCCCGTGAGTGTGCAGACGGGCCAAGCGCAGCAGAGTCCGCACCAAGCCTCCTTCACGACCTTCCCCCTCTGTCACGGAGACCACGAACGCACGAACCCGCTCCGTGTGCCAGCCTGCCCAGCCGCTCCTCGCCACACAACTGGGAAGCAAGTCCCAGACCATGGTGCACTTCTTGACAAATTCTGTACGTGGCTCTACAAGACACAAATTCATTTCTTAAACAAAACCACCGTAACAGCTGAAAAAAGCAAAGTTCCTTAATGAGAAACCGAGTCAGTGTTCCACTTTCACAAGTGGGACACCGTCACAAACACACAAGTTGTGTTCCGTCTCATCCCCACCTAACTGGCCTGCCCGGGACACACAGCCCTGCGGCGGGCAGGCGACCAGCCGGGGCGCCTCCAGGAGCCTGCACGGCCCACGTTCCCCTTCTTCTCCGGTGGAGGAGGCCTGTTGCCAGTCCCGCGGGGGCCCGCGTCCTCAGCCAGCCAACCGCGACCCTGCAGCCAGCTTCCTGAGCTCCTTTCCCCACCCCGGATCCCCTGGTGAGTGCTTATGGGACCAAAGGCCTGATCGGATTTCAGGTTCGGTTATTTAGCAAGACAATTTCACAGATTTTTCAAAGATGTAATCTTCTGTCCACCACCTCTCCCGTTTCAGCCCTCTCACAGGTCTGTCAAGTCCAGGGGACCGAGGACACGAGTTCTGGCTCATCAATGGAACACAGCTAATTTCTTAATTCTCCATGAATGGAGGGATGTCACCACAAGTACACAGCCACACTAACGAACGAAATACAATGGCCCATCCTCCTATTCATGTCTAGACGGTCTGATGCTCACATGTCCCCTGAGAGGCAGAACAATGAGTTCCCAGGCACAGAAGCAGAGGTCAGGCCCTGCAGGAGGTCCAGCACTCACAGCCTGTGGCTCTGGGTCAGTGCCTAACATCTCTGGGACTCAGCTTCCTGCTGAAGGATTCAGTGAGAGGAGGGAACGAAGATTTGCTGCTCCAAGACACAAGGGGAGCCGCTCTGCACAGATGGCACCGACTTCCAGTCTTTGGAGGATGCAAACAGGAGGCTCTTATTTCTTTTTCTGCTGTGCGCCCTGGGGGATCTTGGTTCCCCAGGGAAGGACTGGACCCAGGCCTCAGCAGGGCAACCGGGCAGTCCTAACCACCACACCACCAGGGAATTTCCAGGAAGCTCTTATTTCTAACATATACTTTAATCGTAAAATCCCAGGAACTCAATTTCTATTAAATAAAAGTCTTCAGGGGACTTCTCTGGTGGTCTAGTGGCTAAGACTCCGTGCTCCCAACACAGGGGCCTGGGTTTGATCCCTGGTCAGGGAACTAGGTTCCATATGCCACAACTAAAAAAAAAATTCCCCCCAAGCACATTCAAATAAATAAATATACATATATAAATCTTTGGGAAAACAGAAGACTCGGAAGCACGAATATCTCCATGAGTTAACTCTCAGTGAACACTGGGCGCCGCCTGAAGCCTAGAAGACAACTTAGACTCACCCTGGGAAGCGCAGAACCTGGGCAAGTGAGGGTGAGAGCCCAGCCTCGTGCTGCCAGGACAGGGCCCGGCGCTCGGAGGCACTGCCAGCCCGGCAGCATGCCGAGCGCCGCGGACGCAGCACCGGCAGCACCCACGGGGGAAGGGGACGGGGCGCGCACACGGCGCTCTGTGCACGCAACTCCTCCTGGGGGCAGCAGCTCAGGCGCGGAGGCCTCAGAGCGGCTGTGAGGGGCCAGTCAGCGAAGACCCCAGGGAAACACGGCCCGCACGCCACGCTCAAGACCAAGGGCTTCCTCCTCTATGAATAGGAAGGCACCGGGAACACATCTCAGCTGGTAGGTGAAATCAGTTTCTTTTTGAAGGAACCGAGGTAAATCAGAAATGAGGCCCACTATCCATTTTACTCGCTTGCAGTGAGATAAAAATGGTGCCCTCTCAAATCTTTCAAAACATGAATATTAGGGTCACTCGGCCCTCCCCCCTTACCCTCAGGGCCACGCCGGCCCTCTCTGCTGCGTGGGTCCAGCTCTCCTGGAGGCTCCTGGGTCTGGGGACGGCCGTCATCCTCAAGCGCTGGCTGGCCAGCTTCCTCGATGGCCTCTCTCACCCGCCCTGGGCCTCCCCCTCCGCCACCTCACCCAGGGCAAGCACACTCGCACCGCTGCCCTCGCTCCACACCACTCCTCACACACTGGCCAACACACAGGGGCTGAGTCTTCATACAAACAGTCACCGAAGGACTGACATTCACTCAGGTACTGATCTAAGGCACTGGGAGCCGGACAGTAGCTAAAGCCAAGAGGAGAAAAATCTCCACTGTTATAGACCTCTCGATGCAGTCTGGCACACAGACAAATAAGGAGAGCACCTGGAATGTCAGAGGATACAAGCTAGGCAAAAGAAGCGAAGGCAGACAGGTAGGGCCAGACAGCAAAAGGATATCAGAAGTCAGAGGTCAGGGTGGTGCCTGAGAAGGGAAGTTTAAGCAAAGACTTAAAGGCAGGTGAAGAGCCAGCCAGGCAGGTGTCCGAGCAGAAGGAACTGCAGATGCAGGGGCCGGGGCCAAGCGTGGCTGCAGCGCCTGAGACAGGCCAGAGGCGAGCACGGCCGAGACAGAGGGAGGGCGGGCCAGGAAGAGGCTGGCCAAGCCCCAAGAGCTCAAGACACACACCCGAGGGCTCCCATGGCAGGCAGGGGCTCTGGGGCCACTTTCTAGGAGTGAGGTGCGTGATGAGCGCTGAACGAGAAGGAATGCGTGAGAAAGCCAGCGGTGCCCATACAGGCACTGGAGGGAGTCTGTGCGCGTGAGGGTCACAGGGGAAAGCAGAGGAGGCAAAGCTGACCGAGCAGAGGCCCAAGGAAAGCTCAGCCGCAACAGAGGGCTGCAGAGGCCAGGTGAGGCCAACTACGGTGTGGAGCCAGGGGCTCCCACGGCCACCCAGCCGCCAGGGCTGCAGGCGCGCACTGCCGGGGACCCGGGTTCGATTCCTGGTTGGGGAACTGAGACCCCACAAGTTGCATAGCACAGCAAAACAAAAAGTGCGGTGAGAGGCAGAAAGAGGAGAGATTGGTCTTGAACCCCAAAGGGCCCTGAGCTCCCTGAAAAGCGGGCTCTCACAGGGCCGCATGTGTGTTTCAGAAAGACAGGCAGAGCACGGAGGCTGACTGAGGGAGGAAAGCTGGAGTCAGAAGCACCCTTCCTGACCTGCCAGCCTCCGTAACACAGCAGCAAACACAAGTGAAAAATTAATTAAAAAGTGAAACGCTGCTGATAGAAACATATCCTTAACAGCCTAATAAACTTATTTCATACCATTGATTCTTTCTGTGACAACCCAGTTAACTTAAAAATTGAGCTCCCAACTCCTTCCAGGAAGACAAAACTTTCTTCTCTCCACACCCAACAGGGCAGTTTCATCACTAGGGCTGCTGGGCAGCAGGCTGCCACTCAGCACAACCACCACTCAGCAGTTTCCATCCTTGTACACCTTGCTCAAAGCACTGAGTGTTACAGACATTAAGGCGCTCTGAAAAATTCATCTTTGGCCCTTTGCTTTCTGGAAGACAGACTCAAGAACAATACTAATTTGAGATATCTTGAATTTTTTAACTGGCAAGGCAAATCTCATCAAATCAATCAGCTCCTTCAAAAGCTATACTGTAACCAACAGACTATTGGAGAAGGAAATGGCAACCCACTCCAGTGTTCTTGCCTGCAGAATCCCAGGGACGGGGGAGCCTGGAGGGCTGCCGTCTATGGGGTCGCACAGAGTCAGACACGCCTGAAGCGACTCAGCAGCAGCAGCAGCAGCAGCAGGCAAGTGCAAAACGCTGACCGATCGCTGGGGTGACTCACCCTAAATAACAATTCCTCAAACAAAATTAACAAGTCACATAAAGACAGTCTGCAAAGTATAAACATAATCCTTCCACGTCACCTCCTGCTTCTGTATATCTTCTATTTGTCCTTTGCCCAGGGACAGGGAGAGACGTGCAGCAGACCTGTCACCGCTCAATTCATCCTGGTGGCACATACAGGTCTGTTCTGTGACTTGTTGTACCTATATGCTTGCAATATTTCAGTTAATTTTTATTTAACATTTGAGTTAGCTACAAAGACAAAAGGAAAAGAAAGGAAACAGGCCGTCCTGGCAAACAGTGTCTTGGCTCCCCGATCAAAGCAGGGAGACCTTAGGCCAGCCCCTTACTTTCCATATTCAGTTTCTTCCAGAAGGGCCCTTTCGGCTTCACCATGCCTTACAAAAAAGAGAAGCGAACAGGCCACATGCTGGCATTAAAATGGGTTGTTTGTCCCGAGTCTTAAGCCAATGCTCAGCGCTCACTGGGCGCCGGCCACAGGAAGGCATGAGCAGAGGCCAGTTCGCCCAAGACTGTAAGAAGCCTACCTCCAAGAGCTCATCCAGCAGGGAGAAGGCCACATACGGCCACTGGCGGGCTGAGTCCTCTGTGCTCACAATGGGAGGGCAGGGCTTCCCCGCGGGCAGGAGCCCACCTGCCAGTGCGAGGGCACGGTTTGAGCCCTGGTCCGGGAAGGCTGCACATGCCTGGAAAAAGTACGTGGCAAACTACTAAAGCCCGAGTACGCCCAGCCCACACTCCGCAGAACACGCGCCCCAGCACGCCCCGCCAGAGAGAGCCCGTGCAAACGCAAGGCAGACACAGCCCAGCCAGAAACAGAGATAAAGGTTAAAAGCAAGGAAAACGCTGAAGGACAGACAAGCAGGGCTCCACACACAGCGACTGTCCACGCAGAGGCCTGGGCCAGGAACAAGGACCCACTTACTGCCGCCGGGCAAGGACTGAGGCTCAGACTAAGAGGCTTATCCAAAACTGCATACATTCTATAGCCAAGCATTATATCCAAACAAAAAACCAAAAATCAACAAACCAAAAACCATACACCAGAATATGTGAGTAAAAAGCTTAATAACTTCAACTCCCACTGATTAAATGTTCACTTAGAACTCAACTGTTTACTGAGAAAGCTTATTTGTCTCGATTAAAAATGGCAGGAGAAAATAAATTTGGAAGTTTAGCATCACCTTACCACATGCTTGTGTGTGCTCAAGGACAACCCCAATCTCATGTAGCAACATTTTATTAGTGTTTTCTATTCCCCTCACCAGCACTTCTTAGTAAATATAATTTCACCTACTTTTACCTGTTTTAAACTGAAGCGTCAAGCCGTAAAAAAGGAAGTAACTGGTTAGTTTACCTATGCCATACGGGTAAGCCTTTTAAAACTGGACTACTTGTAGAGGCTTCCCTGGTGGCTCAGTGGTACGGAATTTGCCTGCCAAAGCGGGAGACGTGGGCTCCGTCCCTGGTCTGGGAAGACCCCACATGGTGCAGGGCAGCCGAGCCCGGGCACCACGACGAAGCCCGTGCTTCCTCGGACCTGAGCCGCACAAGCGACACCACCGCGGTGAGAAGCCCCCGCCCCGCAGCCAGAGGAGCCCCCACCCTCCACAGCCAGAGACGGGCCTGCGCAGCAGCCAGGACCCAGCACGCCCAAAAGTCAACAGTTTTTTTTAACCGGACTACTTGCAGGAGGAGAGGTCATCTGAACAGGTGGCAGGCTTGACCCACTCGTCCCTAACTAAGTCGAAAGGCCTCTAACGCCTACAACACGTAAGTCTCGCAGTTCTGACTCACTCATTTGATTCCTCACATTTAAGCAGGCACTATTTTGACAGCCCTGTTTAAATCGGCTGAATAAAAACCATAAACCTAGTAGTCACACATGGTGGCCCGTTTAACTTACTGTTTGGTTCTGTTGTGCCTCCATAAATTTCAAATTATGTTAGTTTAGACATAACGTATTCACAAATGTGCACACAGTATAATAAACTGCCCATCTTTTTTGGGGGGGTAGTGCCACACAGCATGTGGGACCTTAGTTCCCTAACCAGGGATCAAACCCATGGCCCTGCCCTGAAAGCGAAGAGTCTTAACCGCTGGGCCACCGGGGAGTATCGAGCCCATCACTTTTTGAAATTCATAAAGTTGATTTTCTGATACTTTTAAATTGGAATGTTCACCACTGGAATCCCAGCCCAGCCTGATCTACAGTAATGCAGTCAGGAGGCGAGGATTTTTGTATTATATAGATCAGAGTTTTAAAACAAGCTTAACAAACTCACAAACGTGCAGAACGTACTCACTTCACCAACCACTGGCCCAGAACTGAAGGCTGCTGAGCATCTGAGAAAATGGAAGAAAAGAAAAGGAAATGACTCAAAGTAATCGTGCTTAAGGCATGAGTCCTCTTCACTTTCAGGCGGCAGTTTAGATTTGAACTCCGGCGGTGGTGGGGCGCCGGAGCACGCACGCAGCACACCAGCCAAGGGCTGCGCTCCCACGACCGGCTTCCTCCGAGCTGCTGGCTGGGTGCTGCGTTTCGTGTTGCCCTGGTCACACTTAACACATGTAAGGAGGACACGGAAAACATTTGGGAAAATGAAAGCGCTGCATAAATGAGATGGCTCCTAATTCATCTTCCATCTCGACCATCTCAATTTAAAACACATAATACGAGGGTCGGTGTTATCAACGCGCAGTGGCAACGTTAACTTTTAAGTCGTTGGGCGATTAGGGAACACGTATCTCGGCGCTTAAGTCATTTAAAAGTCAAGGCCTTAGAGCGCGGGGTTGTCAGTCCTCAAGAACTTCCCTAACCTCGCTCTGAAGTCCCCGAACCGAGTGGGTTCCCGGTTCTGGGACGCGCGCACACGCGCCCCGAGCCCTCATCACCTGCCTAAGCAGCACTAACTTGTCAAGCCTGTGACCGCTCACGTCCCGGCACCGGCGCGGACACCGGGAGAGCAGACGGCGGCGGCACCGGCTCCTGTGCCCTCTGCCCAGGCTCGAGACCTGCGCGTCTTAAATGCCCAGATTTTTTTCAACTGCCCTCTGGCGAGCGGGGCAGAGCCTGCCGGGCGGCCGCTCCATCGCGCGCGCCCCCGGGGCGGAACCACCGTCCGGCCGAGCGCGGGCGGCCGAGGGCCAGCAGCCCCCGGGCGGGGTCCCCGCGCCGCCACCTGCCAGGCCCGGGGCTCCCGGCGCCCGCGCTGACCAACGGCCGGCAACCCGAGTGTCAGCCGGAGCCTGGGCGGACAAAAAGCGCCTCCCCGCGGCCCCGGCCGCCCCTCCCGCCGCCGCCCGGCCCCGGCCCCGGCTCGCGCCTCACAAAGGCCGGCCCGGCCCGCTCGGCGCCGCAGCGAACAAAGGCCGCCGGCCCGCGTCGGGCCGGCACAGGTGCAGCCGCCGGCCGCCGGGCCCAACATGGCCGCGCCCGCCCGGCCCTCCGCCCCTCAGCCCTCCGCCCCTCAGGCCCGCGGCGGTTGGGCCGGCGGCGCCAGTGACCTGTTGTGCGGCGCATCCTCCGGCGGCGGCGGCTCTCCGGCGCGGCGGCTCCGGCGGCGGCGGCGGCGGCGGCGGCCGGGAAGGGGGCCGCGGCCGGGACCGCGCCGGGGAGGGAGGCAGGGCCGAGGGAGGGGAGGG